>CM077160.1:129617253-129734013 GCA_039583875.1 Platanthera guangdongensis
TGTTGGGTATTGTATCCACAATGTACCTGATTTGAAGAAGCCCCTGGACAAGCTAAGGTCAATAGACTATGTATTTGATAAACTTTTTCAAGTTGTACTTGCAGTTTCTCCACGCTAAGTGCACACCAATGTCAGGTGCAGTAGGTCAATATACACGGGTCTGCACGACGTAATCCCTCGTTGAGCAGATCAGTGTGTTGGCCTATGTGTACTCTCTCTATTGGAGTGCACTTACTTTCAAGTACAGGGCCGTTCATATGCAAGGAAGACAAGGAGCTCAGAGGATCAAGGAGCAGCTCCTAGGTGGAAGACGAAAAATCGTCCAAGGCAAATTCGACGAGAATCACCAAGTGATTCTCGCCGAATCGGCGAGAATCACTAGTGATTCTCGCCGAATCGACGAGAATCATCAGTGATTCTCGCCGACTCCTTCTGGCCATCTCAAAATGGTGCCAAGTAAGATTCGGCGAGAATCACTTGTGATTCCCGCCGAACCAGTGGTCAAGCAGCCCATGTATAAAGTAAAATTCGTTGAGAATCGACAAGTGATTCGACGAGAATCACAAACGATTCTCGACGAATCGTCGAGAATCACTTGGTGATTCTCGCCGATTCGTCGAGAATCGTCTGCGATTCTCGCCGATTTTTACTTGGCGTTTTCTCACTGATTCCCTGAACCGGATTCTGCCGCTGTTTAATATCTGGACCGGGATTTGGGGATTTCCTCTGTGGGTCCCACAACGGTCTTATTGGGGGTATCTACAGTATAAATACTGGGTATTTTGAACAGTACCCATACAAAAAATACGCCGAGCTTACGGAAACCCTAAGATCGCGAAATCCTTCCGCCGCCTCCGTCGCCGCTCGCGCAAGTTCGTCGCCGCCGCTGATCGATCTTCTTCCCGATCTCCGGCGACAGAAGCTTAGCAAGGCTTTGTCTCACGCGTCTATCCAGAGATCCTTTGTCTCTCGATTTGTTGATCGGAAAAACTTCCCATCCGAATCGATCGAGACGACCGATCCTCGTGTGACCGTTGGAAGACCGAGTTTGCTTCGCTACGAAGTTTGGATCTCAAAGTCCTGCAGCTGCCGATCGCCATCGTAGCCGCCGATCCGAACCAAGCCGCCGCTCGGATTGCCGCCGCCGGTTCCGGGAGATCCTCTCCAAGAGAGACCAAGGTTCGTAGACTCTTCATCGACTTAAAGAACACGTCGTTCGAAACAAAGAGGAACACGTAGTCTCCAAGAGAAGTTTGTATCACGGTACATTCTACATTTATTTTCTTGTAAGGGAACGTTTTTGTCCGTGTGTAAGGGTTGGGTGCAACCCGTTGTGTGGGAGTGTTGACTCTCACGTTGGAAGGGCTCCTTCCGTTAGTGCAGGGATTGGATTTCAATCCCGTTGGAGAAGTGACCGAGTCGTCCCTTGTTGGGGAGATAGGTCGAAGGGGGAAAGTGGATGTACCCAAGTCGGGGAACCACTATAAATTTGCTGTGTATTCTGTGTGCTGTGGCTTTTGTTTTTATTGTGCAGGTACATCCGTAAATTCCGCAGAAGAAACCCACACGTCACCTATTCCCCCCCCCCCCCATAGGTGCACTCAGCTGACACTAGGTGGACTTTCAAGTGGTATCAGAGGCAGGTTCCTCAACAAAAGGTTAACACCTTGAGGTGAATCCTGCCACTAGTGTCAACAAGGAGACATACATCTACTATGGACGGGCTCAAGTACCGGCAAGATCCCAGTGTGCAACAGACTCAACTTTCCTATCTGGAAGGAAAGAATCAGGTTCTACATGGAAGCTGTGGACCCTCGACTGTTCATGATCGTGCTGGAGGGACCTTATGTCCCCACTAAGGCCTCCACCATTGATCCACCCAGAAAGTGCCGAAGACACTCTCTGAAATGGACAAGGATGAGATGGTCCTAGTGGGCCTTGACATGAAGGCAAGAAACATCCTGGTCAGTGCAGTTGATGACTCGATGATGCAAAACTTCAGCAACTGCAGGACAGCTCAGGAGTATGGCATGTGCGTGTCTGATCATTCTAATGGAGGGCACAGATGAAGTAAGGATGATCGGAGATCCCTCCTGAACCAGAAGTATGAGGCCTTCGGCAAGGGCCTAAGGAAGAGATCGGAGTCACATACGAGAACTTCCTGAAGATTGTCAACGCCCTCAAGGGCTATGGAAGAGTGTTCACCAATGGTGAACTCAATGACAAATTCCTTAGGTCCCTTACTAAGGAATGGGACACAAAGATCTGCGCCATCAGAGAATTTGGCAGACTAGCAGAAACTGATCCACAAATCCTGTTCGGGAAGCTGATGTCCTATGAACTTCAGCTGAACACCAGAAAGGCAGAGGAAGAAGCAGAGAAGGCTGCTGCAAAAGAAAAGACTGTGGCCCTAAAAGCCAGTCACTCCAGAAGAGGGAAGGGTGCGGTGTCATACCGTGCCAGAAATAAGGAAGAAGAGGAGGACTCCGATCCATGCTCCTCCAGCTCAGAACTGTCGGAAGAGGATTTCTCCCTCATCACTCGAGAGTTCAAGAAATTCCTCAAGATGAGGAATCAAAGAAAGAGAGACGGCTCCTCTTCCAGACATCAGAAGAAAAACTACTCTTCTGACAGGTATGCATCTAAACCTAACAAACATCGTTCTTCTGATATTATTTGCTTTGGATGCAATAAGCCAGGTCACGTCGTGGCCGACTGCCATCAAAGCAAAAGAGATAAAGGGAAAGGAGAGGAGCTCAAATCCTCTAGAGATAAGAAGAAGGAGCGGAGCTACATCGCTAGAAGACCAAAGACACTAAGTGAGTCTGATTCCTCAGACTCCAGTGATGATGAGGAAGCCTACTTCGGGCTGGTGGGTCGCTCGGACTCAGAAGGAGAATGCCCCCATTTACTGGGAAGGTAAAGCTCACACCCCTCTCTCCGACTCCGACTCTGATCCTGAGTCTCAGGATGATGAACCTGAGGATGGCCCTTCGGCCCGCGAAGCTGAACTCCTCGAAAGTATGAGCTTCTGCTCAACACTTTCGACGAGTGCCGCAAGAGACTGAAGGCTGAGAAGAAGGAAGTAAAATTCCTTAAGGGTGAGTGTGTATCCCTAAGGAAGAGGTCACTAGCTTGATCTCTCAGACAGGAGCACCTTGACCTAACTTCAAAGCACTCAGAGTCTTTGAAGCTCCTTGATCTCAAGCAGGAGGAAGTCAACAAATTGGAAGAACTACTTGCGGCAGAAAGGAAGATCGTACAGAGCTTCTCTATGCCAAAAACAGTGCTTCCAGTCGTTGACACCTTCTCTGCTCAGGCCAAAGGAGCTGCTTGGGGCATGTTGGGGCATCTGGTTCTTCATCTAGGAGAAACAAGAACCAGAGGAAGAATAAGGCCGCCAGAAGGCCTCTGCTGATGAAAAGGGGAAGGCTCCTCTTAGTCCTGTTGCGTTCAGAAAGCCTGGCTTTCCTTGCAACCAACATGACTTTGAGTCAACATTTGGGCATCATTTCCGGCCCTCGGTTGTTGCAAAGCCTAAGAGCCGGTATGACGGTTGGAACTTCCCCCGGAACTTTGGTGAGAGTGCCTTCAAGGCACCTTATGAGGAAGATCCACATAGGAAATTATGGTCCGTTCTCTAGCGGCCATAATGGAAAGCAGGCGCCAAAAGTCAAGCCTGTTATTCAAAAGGTGACAAAGTCATGTGACTGCCATCACCATGAGGCCTCCACCTCCAGATCCAAGGCCCCAGCTGTACCCGTTGTTCCAGGGTAAGGCAGGAGCCTCGGAAGAGATACAACAGGTTCGACTGTGGTGCTGTGGCAAAGTCGGTCACTTTGCCGTGGATTGTTGGTTTAATCCAAGGAACTACGAGACTCCCCATGTTAACAATGCGAGACCGACCACTCGTAGGGTTAACCGACCGAGGGGGAGTGTGCTAACCAGGAATCTAGGACCCAAGTTCGATTGGGTTCCTAAGGCAAATTAATTTTGTTTTGCAGGAATGTCCAAAGGCCACCAAAACGCCAATCTGGTATTTGGACAGTGGATGCTCCCGGCATATGACGGGACAAGAAGCCTGCTGCGTGATTACACTCCAGTCGAGAATGGACCCAAAGTCATCTTTGGAGGGTCAGATCGAGGAGTCACCAGAGGTTATGGTATGATTTCCAACGGTATAATCTCTATCACCGACGTGGCTTATGTTGAAGGGTTAAACCATAACCTGATCAGTGTAAGTCAGTTATGTGATAAAGGTTATGACGTTAAGTTCTGCAAGGATAAATGTCTGATAATTTCACGTTACCTCCTCTGAGACGGTATTATCAGGCATTAGGAGCAGAAATATCTTCTGCTTAGATTTTCTTAGTATAGATTCATCTACCCCGTATGCCTTGTGGCAACAGGCAGTGCTTCTCTTTGTGAACAATGGCACAAGAGATTGGCACATATTAATTATAAGACAATTAGTATGCTATTTTCTAAGAATTTAGTAAGAGATGCTCCCAGTATCAAGTGCATCAAGGATAGCCCCTGTCATGCATGCCAGATGGGCAAACAGACAGGGCTACCTTTAAGAGCATTGCAGACAAAGACTCTTCCCGATGTCTTTACCTGCTACATATGGACTTGTTTGGCCCAATGCAAGTTCATAGCTTGGGAGGCAAGTCATATACGCTAGTGATAGTTGATGATCACTCACGGTTTACATGGGTGTTCTTTTTGAAACGAAAGTCAGATACTTTTGACATCTTCACTAATTTTGTCAAGCAAGTTCAGAACGAATTTAACTGCTCCGTGTCAAAATCCGAAGTGACCATGGAACAGAATTCGAATCTGGTGCTATGACAGAATTTTGTGAAGAACAAGGTATCTTTCATGAGTTTTCCTCCCCGCGCACTCCTCAGCAAAATGGAGTTGCGGAGAGGAGAAATAGAACTCTCATTGAGCCTGCACGACTATGTTGAAAGATGCTTCTCTCCCGGAATACTTCTGGGCAGAGGGTGTCAATACGGCATGTCATGTACAAAACCGAGCGTGATCAACAAACATCATCGTAAGACGCCCTACGAGCTACTGAAAGGCAGGAAACCAACCATGTCCTACTTGAGGATTTGGTTGCAGATGCTATGTACTAAATAATGGGAAGTATCCGCGTACTAAATTCGGTGAAAAATGCTTCGAAGGCATATTCATGGGATATAGTTCCCATAGTCGGGCATATAGGGTCTTCAATAAGAAAACCTTAGTGGTAGAAGAATCAATAAATGTTGTATTTGATGAAGGAAGCTTGCTTAACAGCAATTCTTCCAGTTGTATTCTTGAAGATGCAGGTGCTAGACTTGACCAGCTGAATCTGGATGAGACCCCTAAAGATGACGCACCCAAGTACGTCAAAGTTTCCACCTCCACGTCATCTGAAAATGTTGAAGATCAAGATGGAACAAATCTTTTAGAAGAACGAGAAGCACAAGAAGTAGCTGAAGCTCCAGACGCCAGACTTCTAGAGCTCCGTCACGTGAGGGATCATCCTAGAGAACAGATCATCGGAGATCCTCGTGTAGGCGTCAGAACTCGAAGAGGTACAACTAACGAAGTATTGCATCTCAGCTTCCTGTCTCAGGTGAGCCAAAGAAGTTCGATGAGGCGAACAAGGATGCGGCATGGATTCTGGCCATGCAAGAGGAACTACATCAATTCGAACGTTGCAAGGTTTGGACGCTGGTTCCCAGACCATACAAGCAGAATGTCATTGGCACGAAGTGGATTTTCAGAAACAAGCTGGATGAACATGGTGTCATCATAAAGAACAAAGCCAGGCTGGTGGCTCAAGGTTACCGACAGGAGGAAGGGATTGATTTCGACCAGACCTTTGCACCAGTAGCTAGGCTCGAGGCAATCCGGTTGTTCCTGGCGTATGCTTCACACAAAGGATTCACAGTCTACCAAATGGATGTGAAATCGGCATTCCTGAACGGAGACCTGAAAGAGGAAGTATACGTCGCTCAACCCCCAGGTTTTGTCGATCCTACTTATCCCAATCACATTTATTTTCTTAATAAGGCCTTATATGGGTTGAAACAAGCTCCACGAGCTTGGTATGAGACTTTATCTAGTTTTCTTCTTGAGAACAAGTTCTCCAGAGGTAAAATAGATAAAACATTGTTTCTCAGGGAAGTCAAAGGCAAGATTTTGCTGGTGCAAATCTATGTCGATGACATAATATTCGGCTCAATGGACAACAATCTTTGCAAAAAGTTTTCTAAACTTATGCAAGGAAAGTTTGAAATGAGCAGTATGGGAGAGCTCAAGTATTTCTTAGGCCTTCAAGTGAAACAGTCTGAGGATGGAATCTTCATCTCTCAGACGAAGTTCACAAATGAACTCCTTAAGAAATTCGGTATGGAGAGTGCAACCTCTATGAGGACTCCAATGGGATCCACCATGTCTCTGGATAAGGATGAGAAAGGTAAACCTTTCGATGAAACCAAATACAGAAGCATCATTGGATCCCTGCTCTACCTTACTGCCAGTAGACCGGATATTATGTTCTCCACATGTGTTGTGCCCGATATCAGGTGAACACTAAGGAATCTCACTATGTCGCTGCAAAGCGAATTCTAAGATACCTTAAAGGTACTCCTAATCTTGGCTTGTGGTACCCGAGGAACAATGATGTCGAGCTAATAGGCTTTTCAGATGCTGATTTTGCAGGGAGCAGGGATGACAGGAAAAGCACCTCTGGGACGTGTCAATTCCTCGGCAGGAGGCTTATCTCATGGAACAGCAAGAAACAGAATTGTGTTGCAACCTCCACAGCAGAGTCAGAGTATATCTCGGCAGGAAGCTGTTGCGCACAACTCCTTTGGATCAGAAATCAGTTGGCCGACTACGACCTTCAGTTCAAGGAAGTTCCATGTACTGCGACTCCTCAAGTGCAATTGCCATTGCCAACAATCCGGTGTCGCACAGCAGAACGAAGCATATCGAAGTACGCTATCACTTCATTCGGGAGCACGTGGAGAACAAAGATATCTCTCTCTGTTATGTCCCCACGGACAAGCAGATTGCTGATATATTCACAAAGCCCCTAGACGAGGCCAAGTTCAATCTTTTCAAGACTGAATTGGGAATGCTCAATTATGAGGACTGAAGACTACAGAGGCTCCAGGCCCGTGCAAGAACTGAGGGGAGCAAAAGGGTAAAACGCTACAGACCCGATTTGTAGAAGCCGAAAAGGGGGAGATTACCCTCTCGGCTAAGGCTAAGGTGCTCCCAAGAAATTGGTATTGGAAACTCATTTAACTCTCTTTTTAGTTTATGGTTTTCATTCTCATTTGTTCTATTCACCTTAGCTTGTAGGGTTTAGGCTTCTTCAAATAGGGGGAGATTGTTGGGTATTGTATCCACAATGTACCTGATTTGAAGAAGCCCTGGACAAGCTAAGGTCAATAGACTATGTATTTGATAAACTTTTTCAAGTTGTACTTGCAGTTTCTCCTCGCTAAGTGCACACCAATGTCAGGGTGCAGTAGGTCAATATACACGGGTCTGCACGACGTAATCCCTCGTTGAGCAGATCAGTGTGTTGGCCTATGTGTACTCTCTCTATTGGAGTGCACTTACTTTCAAGTACAGGGCCGTTCATATGCAAGGAAGACAAGGAGCTCAGAGGATCAAGGAGCAGCTCCTAGGTGGAAGACGAAAAATCGTCCAAGGCAAATTCGACGAGAATCACCAAGTGATTCTCGCCGAATCGGCGAGAATCACTAGTGATTCTCGCCGAATCGACGAGAATCATCAGTGATTCTCGCCGACTCCTTCTGGCCATCTCAAATGGTGCCAAGTAAGATTCGGCGAGAATCACTTGTGATTCCCGCCGAACAGTGGTCAAGCAGCCCATGTATAAAGTAAAATTCGTTGAGAATCGACAAGTAATTCGACGAGAATCACAAACGATTCTCGACGAATCGTCGAGAATCACTTGGTGATTCTCGCCGATTCGTCGAGAATCGTCTGCGATTCTCGCCGATTTTTCCTTGGCATTTTCTCAGCTAATTCCCTGAACCGGATTCTGCCGCTGTTTAATATATGGACCGGGACTTGGGGGCTACCTCTGTGGGTCCCACAAACGGTCTTATTGGGGGTAGCTACAGTATAAATACATGGGTATTTTGAATAGTACCCATACAGAAAAATACGCCGAGCTTACGGAAACCCTAAGATCGCGAAATCCTTCCGCCGCCTCCGTCGCCGCTCGTGCAAGTTCGTCGCCGCCGCTGTTAGATCTTCTTCCCGATCTCCGGCGACAGAAGCTTAGTAAGACTTGTGTCTCACGCGTCTATCCAGAGATCCTTTGTCTCTCGATTTGTTGATCGGAAAAACTTTCCATCCGAATCGATCGAGACGACCGATCCTCGTGTGACCGTTGGAAGACCGAGTTTGCTTCGCTACGAAGTTTGGATCTCAAAGTCCTGCAGCTACCGATCGCCATCGTAGCAGCCGACTCCGAACCAAGCCGCCGCTCGGATTGCCGCCGCCGGTTCCGGGAGATCCTCTCCAAGTGAGACCAAGGTCGTAGACTCTTCATCGACTTCAAGAACACGTCGTCGAACAAAGAGGAACACCGTAGTCTCCAAGAGAAGTTTGTATCACGTGTACATTCTACATTTATTTTCTGTAAGGGAACGTTTGTTCCGTGTTGTAAGGGTTGGGTGCAACCCGTTGTGTGGGAGTGTTGACTCTCACGTGTGGAAGGGCTCCTTCCGTTAGTGCAGGGATTGGATTTCAATCCCGTTGGAGAAGTGACCGAGTCGTCCCTTGTTGGGGAGATAGGTCGAAGGGGGAAAGTGGATGTACCCAAGTCGGGGAACCACTATAAATTTGCTGTGTGTGTATTCTGTGTGCTGTGGCTTTTGTTTTTATTGTGCAGGTACATCCGTAAATTCCGCAGAAGAACCACACGTCACCTATTCCCCCCCCCCATAGGTGCACTCAGCTGACACTAGGTGGACTTTCACCAAGGTCGTAAACTCTTCATCGACTTCAAGAACACGTCGTCGAACAAAGAGAACACCGTAGTCTCCAAAGAAGTTTGTATCACGCATACACTCTATATTTAATTTCGTTGTAAAGGAACTTTTGTTCCGTGTTGTAAGGGTTGGGTGCAACCCGGTTTGTGGGAGTGTTGACTCTCACGTGTGGAAGGGCTCCTTCCGTTAGTGCAGGGATTGGATTTCAATCCCGTTGGAGAAGTGACCGAGTCGTCCCTTGTTGGGGAGATAGGTCGAAGGGGGGGAAAGTGGATGTACCCAAGTCGGGGAACCACTATAAATTTTCCTGTGTTTTCTGTGTGCTGTGCTCTTTATTCTTATTGTGCAGGTACTATTATAAATTCCGCAAAAGCGCTACTCGTCACCTATCCCCCCCCATAGGTGCACATAGTTGACACGTGGTGGACTTTCAAGTGGTATCAGAGGGAGGTTCCTCATCAAAAAGGTTAACACCTTGAGTAGAATCCTGCCACCAGTGTCAGAAGCATGGAGCTAGAGTATGAGATGCCGCCACTCAAACTCCCCGCCTGCACAAAGGATTATTATCCCATCTGGCGAATGAGAGTGTCATGTCACCTTGATGCTATCGATCCTCGAGCATCCTTCATCCTGGAAGAGGGTCCGTTTATTCCCATGAAGACCTCCGACTCTGGGATCCAAGTGCCCATGTGCATTGCTGAGATGACAGAGATGGAACTCTCATTCTTTCAATTGGACCAGAGGATTCGACAAATTATCATGAATGTCTGGTCTGGAGCCTCTCGCTCTAGATTGGAAAAATGTAAAACGGCTAAATCTCTGTGGATGATGATCTCAGAGCTGATGGGGGGGTCAGAGAAAGCTGAAATATGCTGCCAATCAGAGGATGAAGCGTATGTGGGGGTCCTCACTTCTGAAGATGAATGCCAGGATCCCTCGGATTGCATCAGAGCTTCAGTATCCTTGTCAGAGACTGAAGAAGATAGTGAGGAAAGCAGCTCTGATGTGGATGAAACAATAGTCACTGGATCAGATGACCATAGCGCTGAAGAGCAGGTAACTTCTTCCTCCTGCCCCATATCTCTTGAAATATTTGAAGACAGGAACTGCCCTCCTTCAGAAAATTCTTCCCGACTCCCTGAAGAGAGCCCTTCCTTAGGAAAGCAACCTACTTCTCAGAAATTCTGACTCCTCAGGCCCTTGGCACTTGCAAGCTCAAGAAATTGCTCGACTGAAGATCTTGTTGGTTCTCCAATTGGCATCCAACAAGGTCAAGGACTCTAAGATCTCAGCTCTAGAGAGTAGTCTAGAGAATGAGAAAAGAATAGTATCAAACTTCTCCAAGGTTGATGCTATTAAGAGAAAGCAAGAAAACGGGTGGATCTCCTGGATTATCAATTCTTGGAGAAATGGGGAAACGGTTTTCCGACCCCCACTCCAAGCAGGAAGGCAACTCATCATGCCTTCAAGTATGACCTCAGGAATAGTCGTGGTCACTGCAAGGATGATCTGTCCCCATGTGGAGACACCCGGAGTGCAAGGGCCGGCATGGCCACCCACGAGAGAATACCTAAGGCTCATTCTGAGCCCTTTGTATTCACGGCCACTGCCACAACAAAGTGTGGATCTGCATGTCCCAGCTCACAGAAGACTTCTCACCATTCGAGGACACGAGATAGGGAGGATAGAAGTCATGATGTCAGGCTTCATGGGGCCTCAGCAAGGGAGATGCCTGAAAGAATGGCACCACCTTCTCGGCCTCATAATGCTCACAACATGCATTCGTTCCACCCTTCCTCGTGTCACGATGGAAGAGGAATTTGTGTGACAAGAACATGCCCTATCCCGTTTAGACCTAGGACCGTGACTACATCAGTCACTAGATCAGGTCGAAAACGGCGATACAACATTCACCCTTGTTGGTGCTGCGGCAAAGTGGGGCACTTTGCCATTGATTGTTGGCACAACCCCTCTGTGCCCACAGCAAGGGCTTATCCACATTCTAGGAACAGAGGTAGTCTTCCAGACAGGTTTTCTGAAGGAAGGCAGTTGCGTGCTTATGCTAATAGAAACCTAGGACCCAATATGATTTGGATTCCTAAGGTAAAGTAATTCTGTCTTGCAGGGTAGTCTAGGTCCCCGTGAATACGATGGGAACTGGACAGTAGGTGGCTCAAGGCTAACGTGGAATAAACGTCTGCAATAACAGATGTGCTACCCGTTCGAGCATATTCACTTTGAGCCTCTAATGTGTTCTACCTGTGGGACTAAAACGATGACTCCCAAAATCCCAGGTAATTTTGATCAGTTCAAGGACTTGTGTCATGATGCATCCTCATTCAAAATAAATATATATATATATATATATTTCTATCCTTGTGTATACGTATACTTATGCTTATCATGTATGTGTGCACCTTACGGAGAGATTAACTCGATGCATGCAAACCATTACACATCAATAAAGGGTTAACGAAGTTATGTCATCGTGAATCTCGACAACTCACAATTGACATCAAGAAGTCTTTGAAAAAGCCTCGTTAAAATCCAAATCGTTTGACTGTAAAATATACATGTATTTATCATGTGTATATAGACGTGACATCAGCAAATCTCAAAAATGTTGCAAGCTTCTCAACGTGAAAATTTCTAGTCAAGGGACCTCTCAATTTCGAGTCAGACAAAAGGTATCAGGAGCCGAATTAAGCAAATCTCCTGACTGACTAATCCCGCCGACCCTTGACATTCACCCCGAATCCCGACGAATTAGAAAAATCCGCCGAAAGAGCCCTTCCGCCTATTCGCATTCTTCACGAGTCCCGCAAAAGTTCTCCCGACGACCCGCAAGCGCTCTCCCAAGTTCTTCCGCCGATTCGCCGCAACCCGCAGAAGCTCACCGCACCGTCTACGCCAAACCACGCCGACTCTCCTCCGCTGGACACTTGCCAAGGGGCCACTAATCGCCGCAAGGGACGGACACCTCACCGACTCCTGCTGGAAAGCTCGCCTCCATCAAGGTTTCCCGCAAGCCCCGCCGAAGCCCTCGCCGGCGAACTCTTCAAGTTTCGATTCTTATCCACTCGAACTAACTCACCGTATACGTCCTTAGGTAACTTCTTCCTCAACCGTACCTGGACGCGCTCTCTAGTGATGCTATCGTTTGAATTTTCATTAATGTTTAGAGTAGGGTTTCTCTCTCTCTAGATCTACAATGGCTCCAAGGACAACTGCAGGGTTGGTCTCTGGCTGCGAGCTGGTTCGAACTGGATTTTCTCACGCCTCGGACGAATTCCGCAACATCATTCTAATGATGGAAGAGGCTGGGCTAACCTTCGTCTTGGAGCACCCTTGCAAAGTCCTGGACAAAGAAGTGCTGGAGTTCTTCTCTACCGCAAGATTCCGAGATAGAGACTCCATAATCAAGAGCAAGGTGTCTGGGACAAAAGTAAGGATGTCTGCCAGTAAGCTAACTCGCTACCTGCAGCTTTCTAGTTCGGAGCAGGAGGACTATCTGGAGGACGAGGACAAAGCCAGAACTCTCTTGTTCTGCGGTCTTCCAAGAGGAACTCGATCAATAAAGAGAAAAGAGATGAATGAAGAAGGGAAGCTCCTATCTGGCGTCATTGGAAAAGTGCTCATCTGCAAGCCGGGCTCCCATGATCATATCTCAGGAGATATGTTCAAAATCCTCATAGCTGTTGTCTGCCGCAAGAGGTTCAACTGGGGGGAGTTGCTATTCCAAAAGGTCAAGGACACTCTGGGCACTCCTAGTTTCGGCCGCATCATAAGTCTATATCTCAACCAGTTCAACGGAGACAAGTTTGACATGAGCAAAGGCGTCCCTCTCCACTACTTGAAAAAGATGGATGCAAGTGTGTTTGATCGATGGGAGCGGCGCATCGGGCAGCCTGCTGTGGAAGAGCAAGAGGAAGTATCTCCAGCAGTCTCCCCCGGTGAAATTCCTGATACCGTGACTGCAGGAATCGAGGGGGAGACTCTACCTCCTTATACGGATGTAATATCTGAAATCGCCCAGGTGGCCAGGGATGCGGTGGCCGAAATTCATGAAGTAAGTGAACCTGAGCTGGAGGATGAGGAGGTCCTGAACAGAAATACTCAAGGAACCGAAGCTGAAGCACTGGAAACTACTGACCGAGAATTGGAAGAAGCTGCTGATATAGATGACTTCTTGGATGAGGATGGAGAGGAAGATGAGAATGAGGGCCATGAAGTACTTGAGACTCCGGATCCTGTTGAACCTCCACCTGACAAATCTGCACCAGTGGAGGGGGAGTTAAATAAATCTACAGAGGCCGCCCACACTCCTCCTGTAGAGACAGTGATTGTATCCAGTTCTACCGATACGTCTGCTGAAGAGCAAGAGCAAGGCCAAGAAGTGCCTCCGACCATACCGTTACGAGATGAGCTGGCCACTCACACGGTCAATGTCATTCAAGGTATAGTAAATGAACTTAAAGATTCTTTTGATACAGCTCAGAAAACACTGCTGAAAAAGATTAAGACTTCTGAAAATCTCATGCTTAAGAATATGGTGGAAATCAACCATAAACTGGACGTCATGGAGAAGAAATTTGAAGAGAAGTATGCCGCGGCCGGCGAAGCTGTCACACTCTTAATGGCCGGCTTGAAAAAGAATACTGATACTCTGGCCGTCGTAAATCAGAACGCACACGTTGTAGCCAACAACATTCAGAAGTTTGACGGTAATATGGTCACTTTAAATGCAAATCAGCAGGCCCTGATCACTGAATTCACCAATACAACTAAGCATATTGATGACTCCCTGCACTCATATGCCAACTGCATAGCTGTCGAAGCCAAAAAGGGGGAGAAAGAGTATATCGCTAAGTTGGCCGAGCTCCAAGAAAGCATGGATACAAACTTCGCACAATCAAGCAAATATGTCTATGAGAGCTGCTGGTGGATGCTCCAACAGGCGCTGGGTACGTTAGGCGTCGTCCTACCTGACCATCCTGCCGGTATTCAGATTCCTGAGACATCTAAGGCCGCTGAGGAAGTAAGTATTGCTGAGGATGTAAGTGCAAGTGCTGCAGATATTTTCACAAATGAAGCTGATGCTAGGGCCCTCTCCAAATCTAAACTGAGGAGTATGTTTGACCAGGAGGCTTTAGCAAAAGCCAAGGGAAAGAGAAAAGCTCAAGAAGGGAACTCCAAGGAGACACAGGCTGCAAAGAGAACTCGAATGAATAAGGAGGATGTACAAAATGAAAGGTGGAGTCCAGTTTCAAGGAACATAATCTTAGACACCTTCTGGCTGCAAGAAAGAGGAGAGATCAATCGAAACGAAGTATATAGCCAGTATGAGTGGGAAACGCACAAAACGTTTGAAGCGAAACGCAACAACATCTTTTTCAGAAACAACAATGATGCAGATAAGTTGCTCCTCCTAGGTACTACCCGAAGCCCAAAGAATACATGGAGAGGCAAAGCAAGAAGTACTTGGCTCAAAATCTTAAGGGTGACGTAGCTAAGGACAAATAGTCAACACTTTATAGCTTGTCACTGTGTCTTAAGAACATTTAATGATTATTATTGTCATATAAACAATTCTGGATTATATGTGAATATATTTATCTTGGTATATATATTTGAATTTGTGAATGACTCAAGTCCTGATCTGATTGCATATATTCTCTTGTGCTGCATGTTTAATTTCTGAATGCTATGTTTATTATTTGATAGGTGTTATTCATCTTAGCTAGTAGGGTTTTGACTTCGTCAAATAGGGGGAGATTGTTGGGTATTATATCCACGATTACCTAGATTTGAGAAGCCACCTGTCAAGCTAAGATGAATTCACAATGTATTTGATGAAACATCTTAAGTTGTACTTGCAGCTTCTCCACGCTAAGTGCATACCAATGTCAGGGTGCAGTAGGTCAATATACACGGGTCTGCACGACGTAGTCCCTCGTTGAGCAGATCAGTGTGTTGGCCTACGTGTACTCTCTCTATTGGAGTGCACTTACTTTCAAGTACAGGGCAGTTCACATGCAAGAGAAGACAAGGAGCATGGATGGATCAAGGAGCAGCTCCTGGGTGGAAGACGAAAATTCGTCCAAGGAATATTCGACGAGAATCACCAAGTGATTCTCGCCGATTCGGCGAGAATCACCAAGTGATTCTCGCCGATTCGGCGAGAATCACTAGTGATTCTCGCCGACTCCTTCTGGCTACCTCAAAACGGTGCCAAGTAAGATTCGGCGAGAATCACTAGTGATTCCCGCCGAACCAGTGGCCAAGCAGCCCATGCATACAAAGTGAAATTCGTTGAGAATCAATAAGTGATTCGGCGAGAATCACAAACGATTCTCGACGAATCGTCGAAAATCACTTGGTGATTCTCGCCGATTCGTCGAGAATCGACTGCGATTCTCGCCGATTTTTCCTTGGCGTTTTCTCTGGAATTTCCTGAACCGGATTCTGACGCTGTTAAATTCCTGGACCGGGATTTGGAGATTTCTTTTGTGGGTCCCACAAACGGTCATATTTTAGAATTCAACAGTATATATATTCCACTATTATGAACAGTAAAGATATAGAGAAAGAGATAGAAACCGAGCCGCATCGTAACCCTAATTCCGCGACTCCTCTCCGCCGCCACCGTCGCGCTCGGGATTGTTGGTCGCCGTCAACATTCGACATTCCTTCGTGATCTCCGGCGACAGAAGCTTAGCAAAGCTTGTGTCTCACGTGTCTATCCAGAGATCTTTTATCTCTCGATTTGCTGACCGGGAAAAACTTCCCCGTCCGAATCGATCGAGACGACGATCCTAGAGTGACCGTTGGTAGACCTAGCTTGCTTCGCTACGAAGTTTGGATCTCCAAGTTCAGCAGCCGCTCATCATCGTAGCCGCCGATCCCGAAGCTAGCCGCCGCTCGTGTTGCCGCCGCCCGTTCCGGGGAGATCTTCTCCAAGAGAGACCAAGGTCGTAAACTCTTCATCGACTTCAAGAACACGTCGTCGAACAAAGAGGAACACCGTAGTCTCCAAAAGAAGTTTGTATCACGCATACACTCTATATTTAATTTCGTTGTAAAGGAACTTTTGTTTCGTGTTGTAAGGGTTGGGTGCAACCCGGTTTGTGGGAGTGTTGACTCTCACGTGTGGAAGGGCTCCTTCCATTAGTGCAGGGATTGGATTTCAATCCCGTTGGAGAAGTGACCGAGTCGTCCCTTGTTGGGGAGATAGGTCGAAGGGGGAAAGTGGATGTACCCAAGTCGGGGAACCACTATAAATTTCCTGTGTTTTCTGTGTGCTGTGCTCTTTATTCTTATTGTGCAGGTACTATTATAAATTCCGCAAAAGCGCTACTCGTCACCTATCCCCCCCCCCCATAGGTGCACATAGTTGACACGTGGTGGACTTTCAGGAAGTCATTTATGACAGGCTAACAGCTATCTTGGACAGAGAATTATTCTATTTAGATCTAAGGAATAAAAGATTATTCATTCTGCTGGTTAACAATAACAACAAGAAGGAGGAAAAAGTTGCAGATATTCACAGTCATAGAATTCTTACTGGAACACACATCACTGAAGGAGATCAATATACTGAAATTTCTAGATCCCTTTTGATTCCAGTGCTCAAAGGCCTTATAATTCAAAACTCCAGACACCACACATTTCAGCTGCTGCTGGAATCATCTTTTGCTGGAGATCCAATCTTCTGAAGGCATATCACCCTATTGCAAAGCTTCACTTCCTGAACAACTCAAGATCTCAGAGGGAGCTTTGACAACATCCACTATCTTCTCTCTGATTGTTGACAGAGAAGATCATCTCCTCTCTCTCTCTCTCTCTACTGTAAAGGGTTTATCAAACTCCCTTCAAAAGTTTGTGTTGGTTTCTGAGACCTTGTCAAAACTCTGTGGTGGCAAAACACCTGATCAAAAAAATCTAGTTTGGTTTTTGAGCACCTTATCAAAAGCTCATTGGTGCCCAGGACACCTGATCAACTCATCCTGCAGTGGATTCCTACCTAGGGTGGTAGAAGAGTGGATGTACCCAGATTGATTGGGGAACCACTATAGCTCCTTGTGTCTTCTGGTTGCTTCTTTGTGTTTTGCTGTGTGCTGTGCTGTTTTATTTCTTACTTTCATATTTTTATTTTCTGCAGCACTATACACATATTATTTAAATTAAGTCTTCCACTGCAAAATAATTTTTAACTTGAAAATTATTTTAATATACTCTATTCATCCCCCCCTCTAGAGTTAAGATAGATCTTATCCTCCACTTTCAATATATATGCATATACATATATATATGTATGTATGTATATATATATACATATATATGTATATGTATATATATATATATATGTATATATATATTATAAATGTGTGAGAAAAGAAATTTTGTCGTCACACTATTAAAATTAACGCGATGAACCAATTCATCCTACAAATTAACAGTCGCACAATTTAACAACTTGTCTTGGTCTAAACATGTCAAAAATAACATTTTGAAAGTGTACTTACTATACTATCTTGATCGCATGCTGTATGAAATCAAGCGCACAAGTAAGTCAAACAAAGACTGTTCCCGTTTATTTGTGGTGTCCTTACAGAGGAACCATGTCGTCGTAGCGAGAATAAAAAAAACCTATATTATAGACTAAAAGTGGCTTTATCAAGGCATTGTAGTCGCCACAACAATATGGTAGTAGATAATGAAACATAATGACCTGTGTCTACATTTGTCACGTCATATTATGAATATAGTGCAAAATAGGACCGTGTCATTTCTGCACTATATTTGTCATTCTCAGTCTCATAAGTGAGTGTATTTATAAATACTTCAGTTATTTACATGCATTACAACCTCGCTTTACCAAGTGGCCCGACCATATCACTACCCGAACAATTTGGGGACAAAACGATATTCCGATATGCAAATTTCTTACGCGTAAGTGTGAACAACGAATCACAATATATATTACCATCAAAATATGGCCTTCAACTATAATCACATTCTACACATCGACGCGCTAAATCTACACATCTTCAATACACTAGACACGTTGTAAACATTAATGACACTTAACACATTCCATATAATGTTACAACATGATGTTGAAATTTGTGAAGTGGAAGTGGGTGATGGGCAGACCAGGCAGACTGTGCGGCCTGAGCGGTCTGATTCCACAGCCTGGGCGGACTGCTGGTTGCGACCTAGTTGCCATGGATGTCTTGGTGATGGATGTTCTTGAGCGGCCTGGTGTGCGGCCTGAGCGATCTATTGTGCGGCCTGGTTGGTCTTTGGCCAAGGATGTCGGGCTTTTGGAGAAGCGGACTGAGTGGACTGCGGTTTGCGGGTTGTAGGTAGTGCTTAGTTTGTTCAGCGGCCGTGGTTGTGCAAGCTTGTGATAACCGGCGGATTGGGTGTCCTATCCACGGGAGGCTTTGCAGACTGGCGAGTCCGCGGTGTCCGCTGTTGCGGACTGGCCTTGGAGTTCAGTTGTGGCCTTTGCCGAGCTCTGGTGGTACAGCAGTGTTAGCTGTTGTGGAGGGCTGCGCGGACTAATGTTGTAGTCCGGTAGGTGGCCAATGTCTGGGCAGCTGTGCGAGTATAGCTTGCGGACTCTGCCTTACTCTGGTGAAGTGTTGGCGATTTGCTTTAGGTATTGGCGGACCGGGCCTTGTCCGCCGAGCTCGCGCTAGGCCTTCAAGTGTTTTACTGAACTTTATCACATTCTCTGACAAGTCCAGTGTGTCTGTAGTATCCGCCAAGTCCGCTGTTGACCGGGCAGACTGCCTTTTGGTCGTGGACTTGTGGCGGATGGAGGCTTTGGTCTTGTGCTATGCGGGCTGCCTCTTTCGTGTGCGGACTGTAGCTGAAGGGGTTATGGCTGTCCATGTGTGATGATGTTTGCGGACTGTGCAGACTTTGCAGACTGTACCTTGTCCGCATAGTGTGGGCGGACTGGTGCAAGTTCGCCTAGTTGTGAACATCTGTGTCTTGCTCCTAGCGGTTTTCTTAGAACCTAACTAAGACTTTGCGGACTCAGTGGACGGGTGTTTTGCTAGTGCGCGGGCTGGGGTTGTAATTCTATTCACTAGGGTGGTTACCACACTCCTCACCTCGCCTATAAATAGAACCCCCCCCCCCCCCCGACACGTCTACAGTAACTGAGTGAACAGTAAGTAGGGCTTGGTCAAGTGTTGCGGTCTGTGGTTTTCTGTCTGCGTGGGTTGAGTAGAGCTGATGGTTTTCTGTGTGCAGGTCGCGCGGCTAGCTTCAAGGAGCCAGGAGTTTGGCTTTGACTTCGGTCAAGTACATTGAAGTGTGCGGTCTCTGCGGTCTCAGCTGGTCGCTTCTGCGGCTTGTCAGTTCTCTACTTCAGTTTTTCCAAGTCCCAATAACCTGTGAGCCGGTCTCAGGAGGGTAGGCGGTCTGTTCTTCAGTTCATCAGTAGGTAGCAAATAACGGTGTGTCCGCGTGACATCTTGGTCTTGGCGGACTCCGTGCTTTATTCGGCGTGTAGCAGCTTCAGCTCGGGCGGCTTCGGCGACCTTAGCGGACTGGGCGATCTCGGTGGTCTCCAGTGCTGTCCGCCCGACTTGTTTTGTACTTTCTGTTTGTAGCGCGTGTACTAGCGAAATTATGTCTCGCTATGTATACCTTGCCTTGTAAAGAAGTGTGAATGAATATAAGACCTGCTTGTTCTTCCATTTGCGTTTGGTGTTAAGCTTACTCTTTGTGCTTTCGCATGATCAAGGTGTTAACTGAATAGTTCTGAGAATATTAATTTGGCCTTAGGCTATCTTGCTGGCCACTTTGAGAAAATTTAACATGGTATCAAAGCGAGGTTCAATTGCTTGAGCGGTGATCAACGGTTGATGTTGCTCTGTTGTTGCTCTGTGCTTCTGGAAGCTTAACCAACGATTGTTGCAATGGAAGTGGAAGTCGTGCATGAAGAGTTACCTTCTGGGCGAGGAGCTATGGGAGGTCGTCGGTGGTGAGGACAGACAGGAAGTTACTACTGCGTTTGGTACTGCTAAGCAGGTGAGGCTCTGGAGAAAAACAAATGCAAAGGCAGAGTTTGTTCTCAAGAGGGCCGTGTCACCAGAACTGTTTGATCACATCATTGGATGTGAGTCTGTTGCTGATATTTAGACAACTATTGATGAGTTGTTCAATAGGAAGAATGTGGTTAGACTTCAATTTCTTGAGAATGAGTTGGCTAAGACAACTCAACGAGACTTGACCATCTCAAAATTCTTTCTGAAGATGAAGAGCTTGTGTGCTGAGCTGTCAGCCCTTGATCCTGATGAGTTTATCCCTGAGGCCAAGTTGAAAAGGCACATAATCTGCTGCTTGCGGAAGGAGCATGTTTCCTTTGTGACATCAGTTCAAGGCTGGGCTACTTAACCATCTTTACTGGAGCTTTAGAATCTACTTGCTTCACAGGAAAGCTTGGCAAGACAGATGGATGGAGTCATTGTCTCTAAGGAGAGCAGTGAAGCACTCTTCTCAGGTAAGAAGAAGAAGGGATGGGAAGGGAAGAAGAAGAAGACTGCTGCTGAAAATGAGCCTTCAACTTCTTATCAGTTAGAGAGGAGCGCTACTCCTAAGAAGGATTGGAAGAAGAACTTGAAGTGCTATAGGTGTCATCAGCGGAGACACTTCAAGCATGACTGCAAGGTCAAACTGAAGCCTGGGCATGCTGCAGGCAAGGAGGAAGCTTACTCTAAGAGTGAGGAAGCTGGATGGGGCAGAGCCTTCATGACGGGCACTTGTGTCCGTGCCTTGTCCGCTATCGACTTCAACGACGAGTGGATCGTGGACTCCGGGTGTGGTCATCACCTCACCGGAGACAAGTCGAATTTCTCTTCTCTGCAAGCCTACTCAGGTAATGAAGCTATTATAACTGTTGATAATACTTTTATGCAGTAGAGAAGGAGGGGGTTGTGTCTTTGGGTAGTGATAAGGGGCCACTCACATTAAGGAGTGTGTATCACGTACCAGACATGAAGAAGAACCTCTTCTCAATGCGGTCGATGCGGGTTATCACGTTCTGTTTGGGCCAACAGAAGTGAAGTTCCTTCGCAATATATCATAGGTTAAGGATGATGTTGCTTATGTTGGGAGGAGAGTGAAGAACTTGTTTATTCTTGCAACTAACTCTTATGTTGATCGGATGAGAGCAAACGATAGCCCTGCTATATGGCACGAGATGTTGGGGCATGTAGGAATGGATAAGCTGAAGGCTATGGCTAACAGAAGTCTTGTAAGAGTCTTGACTAAGCTATCTTCATTTGGCGACGGTCACATTTGCGCGGGGTGTCAGTACGGCAAGACTCATCGCCTTCCATTTTATAAATCACAAATGAGGAGCAAGAGACCATTGGAGTGTATCCATGGATACTTGATGGGACCAACCGCCACTACTAGCCTTGTTGGAAGCAGATACATGCTTGTGCTGATTGATGACTACTCAAGATAGACTTGGGTTTATTTCTTGATGGAGAAGTCTGAAGCCTTTCGTTTGTTTGTGGAGTTCAAGGAGTTAGTGGAGGGCCGACTTGGCTTGCGGATCAAGAAGCTTAGAACAGACAACAGTGGTGAGTTTGTCTCCTCGAAATTTTCTAACTTCTGTAGGAAGCATGGGATCTACAAAGAGTTTACTTGTGTTCACACTCCACAACAAAATGGAGTAGCGGAGCGGAAGATCCATCATCTGACGGAGACTTGCAAATGCTGGCTTCATGCGAAATACATTCCTAGGTCCTTCTAGGCGGAGGGGATGTCTTGTGCTTCTTATATCATCAATCAGATGCTGCTCAGCCCGATCAACATGAAGACTCCTTTTGAGTTGTTGCTAAAGGAGAAGCCCAGTGTGGAATACCTTCAGGTGTTCGGATCAACTTGCTATGTGCATGTCCCGGATGCTTTAAGGATCAAGCTGGATGCAAAGGCAAGGAAACTTCTCTTTATAGGCTACGATGAGCGAAAGAAGGGATATAAATGTATGGATCCTGCGATGAAGAAGTTTGTTATATCAAGAGACGTAGTCTTTGATGAACTGACGTCGTATGGAGGAGGCTCGGTTGAGCTTTTAGAAAGCAAGGTAGATGAAGAGCAGAAGGTGGCTGCTGAAGGTCTAGAAGAGGAGCTTGTTGTTTCACCAGTAGCTCCTGTTGCTTCAAGTTCTGGTGCTGAGGCCTCTGGCTCAGGAAGCAGGGGGAGCATTGCTCAAAGCCTGCCCGAAGGTGGTGTTGAGCCTGAAGAAGCGACAAAGGTAGTGAGCAAGGAGCAACCTCTTCGGAGATCGAAGAGGGTTGTGAAACCACCTGTTCGCTACTGTGATGGGAATGCAATGAGCATTGTCTCCTGCTTCTTTGCAGGTATTCTGGATGAGCGAGAGCCTGTAAACTTCAATGAGGCCACTGGAGTCAAGAAGTGGGATGATGCTATGAAGGAGGAGATTGGTGCTCTCAAGAAGAATGAAACCTGGGACCTTGTGCCCAAGGTTGATGGCATTACTCCAGTGACTTGCAAGTGGGTGTATAAGTTGAAGAAGAAGGCTGATGAGAGCATTGATATATAAAAAGCTCGCCTGGTTGCTCGAGGATTCTCATAGTAGTATGGAGAAGACTATGTGGAGACATTTAGTCCGATTACAAAGATGACTTAGGTTAGAGTGGTGATCGCCTTGGCTGCTTGCAAGGGATGGAGGATGTGGCAGCTTGATGTGAAGAACGCTTTTCTTTACGGAGAGATTGATAAGGATATCTTCATGGATCAGCCACTTAGATTTGTCTCGGAAGTTCATCCGTACTATGTCTGCAAGCTCAGGAAGGCTCTCTACGGGTTGAAGCAAGCTCCTAGAGCTTGGTATGGAAAGATAACAGAGTATCTTCAATTCTGCGGTTATCTTGCTTACAACTCAGATTCTAGCTTGTTCGTCAAGAAGAAGGGGGAGCTTCAAGTCTTGGTCCAGCTGTTTGTGGATGATATGATCGTCACAGTGAATTTGGAGGAGGAAGTAGCCATGCTCAGGGCTGAACTGGCTATACGCTTCGAGATGAAAGACTTAGGAGAGCTTCATCACTTTCTTGGTCTTGAAGTGGAGAGGAAGGAGTGCGGGATTCTCATTTGCCAAAAGGGATATGCAGATCGCATTGTAAGTCGATTTGGCATGAGCGAAGGGAAGAGTTGCTCTACTCCACTAGAACATGGGCTGAAGCTTCGACGAGATGAAGGAAGGATTCTTCCTGATCCCTTGCTGTTCAGGGCTCTTGTAGGGAGCTTGATCTACCTGACGATTACAAGGCCAGACATTGCTTATGTTGTTGACCGAGTAAGTCGGTTTATGGCTGAACCAAGGAAGTCTCATCTAATGGTGGCAAAGAATATTTTGAAGCATGTCAATACAACTTCTGATATGGGACTCCTTTATAGTAGAGATGCGGATTTTGCTTTACTTGGATACACAGATGCTGATTATGGTGGTGACTCGGATGATCGGAGATCAACTTCGGGTTATGTGTTCACTTGTGGATCAGCTTGCATTTCATGGTGTAGCAAGAAGCAGGACTCTGTCTCCGTGTCTACTACAGAAGCTGAGTATAAGGCTTCGGTCTTGCCTGCTCGGGAAGCCATCTGGTTAAGGAGGTTTGTAGAGGATGTTCATGAAGAAGTGCAAGGTCCTACTTTGCTCCGGGGTGACAATGAGAGTGCTCTCAAACTGGTAAACAATCCAGTGTGTCATGCAAGGACCAATCATATTGAGATCGAGCACCACTTCATAAGGGAGAAGGTGTTGGAGGGATCTCTTCTGCTCGGGCATGTTCGGAGTGTAGATAATCTTGCTGACATCTTCATGAAGCCGCTGTCGAAGGGGCCATTTCAGCGGTTACGGAGCTTGCTGGGCTTGATCACCACTTCTCACTTCATGGGGGAGTGTTGAAATTTGTGAAGTGGAAGTGGTGATGGGCAGGCCGGCGGACTGTGCGGCCTGAGCGGTCTGAGTCCGCGGCCTGGGCGAACTGCTGGTTGCAACCTAGTTTCCTTGGCTGTCTTGGTGATGGCTGTTCTTGAGCGGTCTGGTGTGTGACCTAAGCGGTCTGTTGTGCGGCCTGGTTATTCTTTGGCCAAGGATGTCAGGCTTCTGGTGAAGCAGACTGAGCAGACTGCGATTTGCGGGCTATAGGCAGTGCTTAGTTTGTTCAGCGGCCGTGGTTGTGCAAGCTTGCGATAACCGACAGATTGGGTGTTCTATCCGTGGGAGGCTTTGTGGACTAGAGAGTTCGCGGTGTTCGCTGTTGCGGACTGTCCTTGGAGTTCGGATGTGGCCTTTGTCGAGCTCTGTTGGTACAACAGTGTTAGCAATTATGGAGGGCTGCGCAGACTAATGTTTTAGTCCGGTAGGTGGCCGATGTCTGGGTAGCTGTGCGAGTATAGCTTGCGGACTCTGCCTTAGTCTGGTGAAGTGTTGGCGATCTGCTTTGGGTATTGGCGGACTGGGCCTTGTCCGCCAAGCTCGCGCTAGGCCCTTTGGTGTTTTATTGAACTTGGTCACATTCTGTGACAATTCCAGTGTATCCGCAGTATCCGCCACGTCCGCTGTTGACCGGGCGGATTTCCTTTTGGTCGTGGACTTGTGGCAGATGGAGGATTTGGTCTTGTGTTGTGCGGGCTGCCTCTTTCATGTGCGGACTGTTGCTGAAGTGGTTATGGCTCTCCATATGTGATGATGTTTGCGGACTATGGGGACTGTACCTTGTCCGCATAGTGTTGGCAGACTGGTACAAGTCCGCCTAGTTGTGAACATCTGTGTCTTGCTCCTGGCGGTTTTCTTAGAATCCGGCTAAGTCTTTGTGGACTCAGCGAACAGATGTTTTGTTAGTGCGCGGGCTTGGGTGGTAATTCTATTCACTAGTGTGGTGACCACACTCCTCACCTCGCCTATAAATAGACCCCCCGACACGTCTACAGTAACTGAGTGAACAGTAAGTAGGGCTTGGTCAAGTGTTGCGGTCTGTGGTTTTCTGTCCGCGCGGGTTGAGTAGAGCTGACGGTTTTCTTTATGCAAGTCGCGCGGCTAGCTTCAAGGAGCCAGGAGTTTGGCTTTGACTTCGGTCAAGTACATTGAAGTGTGCGGTCTCAGCTGGTCGCTTCTACGGCTTGTCAGTTCTTTGATTTAGGTTTTCCAAGTCCCAATAACATATCAGCCAGTCTCAGGTGGGTAGGCGGTCTGTTCTTCAGTTCATCATCAGACAGTGAATAACGGTGTGTCAGCGCGACCTCGCGGTCTTGGCAGACTCCGTGCTTTATTCGACGTGTAGCAGCTTCAGCTCGGGTCACTTCGGCGACCTTAGCGGACTGGGCGGTCTCCAGTGCTATCCGCCCGACTTGTTTTGTGCTTTCTGTTTGTACCGCGTGTACTAGCAAAATCATGTCTCGCTATGTATACCTTGTCTTGTAAAGAAGTGTGAATGAATATAAGACCCGCTTGTTCTTCTATTTGCGTTTGGTGTTAAGCTTGCTCTTTGGGCTTCCGCATGAAGTGTTAACTGGATTGTTCTGAGAATATTAATTTGGCCATAGGCTATCTTGCTGACCACTTTGAGAAAATTTAACACATGAAAATAGGTCAACCTCAATATGTATGAAAACACACGCATACGATTAAGCGATAATCATTTATCAATATTTATAGAACCGCAATGTACGTTAACCAATATGACATTCTTAACCCGACAATCAATGTTCCCTTTGACTACCACGAATGAGAGGAAAACATAAGATTACATGACATAATAAAACTCACATTTCTATAGTTCAAGACCAAGAGCATCTTCTTGAACCTTACATGAGTTAGGTCATATAATCAAGGAACAAAACGTAATAACATTAGTTGGATCATGAACACTTAGTAAATAAGAAAATAAAGCAACTTTCAAAACACCACATCCTTCACTTCCAACCGGGACGGCTCCTCCCATTCACTAGCAGCCCCCTTGTCTGGGGTAAGAACTCCCTCCTCAGCTTCTTTCACGACCATCGCCTCGGCCGGCTCTTCTAGAACTTATTCCACTACCCCTTCCCGGGTGCAGACTTCTTCGTCCATCACCTCCATCTCTCTGGCTACTTCTCAAGCTTCTTGCCTAGACACTTCCTCCATCCTCCTCTCCATGTCCCCAGCCTCCCCTTGCTAGGAGATAGCATTGACTGTAATGACATAGCACTCCCTTGCCACCTTGGGGTCTCCGTAGACCCAGACTTGTATGTCTTCAGTATTGAACTTCAGGCGCAGATGGAAGGAAGAGGGTACGCAGCAGAAAGCGCTGATGAGGGGTCGTCCAAAGATGTCATTGTAACTTCTAGGGGCGTCCACGATGATGAGCCTGCAGTTTCTAGACAGCCACTATAGAGTAATATGGACTCTCACTCCTCCTTCCACTTCCTTCCTCTCCCCGGAGAATCTGTAGAGAGGAACATCTGACACCAACACCCTCCTGGCCTCCACCTTCATCGCATCAAACGCCTTCTTGAAGATGACATTGATCGAGCTTCCGTTATCAATAAGGATCCGAGAAACGGTAAAATTTTTGACCGCGTCCTGGATCACCAGCTCATCGTAAAATGTATCCTCATGATTCGGCATGTCCTTCCTTGAGAAGGTAATCTTCTACTCTGGGGTAGGGCTATGGATGTGGAGGCGACACTTCGGCAATACATGGTATGGAGGCTCACCTTGCGGGCAGCCTAAACTCCCACCCCTTGTGGATCACTCTGATCCCTCCGCAGCCTCCGACATTGGCATGGTCCTCACACCTATCTTCCTCTACCTCGGATAGGACTTCCTTAATCCGCACTTCTTGTCAGGGTTGTTGTTATTACTCCCTATTTATCCTCATCTCGAGGAACTCCGGGCATGTGGTCGTGGCATGACTCTCCTCCTGATAGAATTCATAATAGGGCAGATCTGCCCTTCCTCCTTACCTTCTCCTCTTCTAGGGTCTCCTCATCCTCCCTAGGTCTATCGTCATAGCCTGATGTTGATTGAGTAGAGGAGGCCTCTGATCCTACCTCCAGCATGGAGGGTTGAACTGACCCAGGCCCCCCTGGCAGTTGTCTCCTCCATGGATACTTCTTCACTGGCCCTAGTCTTGCCAATCTTGCTACCTCAAGCCAAGCCGATTGTTCGGCTTCTAGCACCCAAACCTCGGCTGCTGCTTCTCCCTCTGCCTGGGCTCGGGCCTCCGCACCTCCTGGTCCTTGCCACCTCTCGGCTCCTCCTTCATGGCTTACCTGGACAACTTCCTCGTGAACTCAGGGTTCGATGTCTCCCTGTCGACTTCCCTAGCCCTCTCCATCAGCTCCTCGAAGAAGAGAGGTGGCACCCTCTTCAGCTCCATCCTGAAGAACCCCATCTACAGCCCCAGGGTGAAGGCCATCATCAAGGTATGTGAATGAGAAGGGATAGATCACACTTACTCTAGAGTGGGTGAATAGAGTTTTAAAAACTTTTGATTAGTTTTTATAGCGGAATTAAAATAAGTGATATATATATGTATAGAGAGAAATAAAAACAAAGACAATCACAACATAGCAAATAAAAAGTAGAGCAACCGAGACGACACAAAGATTTTATAGTGGTTCCCCTAAACTTGGGTATATCCACTCTTCTACCACCCTGGTAGGAATCCACTATAGGTTTTTGATTAGGTGCACTGCCACCAAAATATCTATTTTCTAAGGGAGATATTGCAACCCTTTGAGTTTTTGACCGGGTGCCCAAAAACCAAACCAAGTCTTTTGATTAGGAGACTTGACAACTAAATGATAACTTTTGAAGGGAGTTAAGAAACCCTTTGTACATTTATGAAATAAAATAAAGATGATGTTCTTCTCTGTCAACAATCTGAGAGAAGATTAGTGGATTGTGCTATTGTCAAAGCTCTCCCTGAGATGAAGAATAGTTCAGGAGAAGAGAGCTTTGCTGAGGGTGTAGGTCTTCAAATTGATGAATGATCTTCAGGAAACTTTTTAGACTGATGAAGTTTTTCTGTCTCTTGAAATTTCTGAAGGAAAACTGAAGAAGTCTGAAGATGTAATGTTGTTGTGTTCTTCTTTCAAATTTCTGTATATACTGTTGTATGTCTGGTATTGTATCTGTATATCTCCTTATTGTTGAAGAAGAAGAAACCTTATATATCCTTTGCAGAAAATAAGCTTTTGAATTATGAATCTTAACCTTGATTTACTACCAAAATCCTGGGAGTTGAACGACTAGAAAATGCCATTAATTTGTTTCCTCAACAGTCCCAGTAAATAAGCTAATTACTCTGTGAATACCATAATTAATGCTGCCTTAAAACAGATATATTTTAGAGAATATGTAGCATTAATTATCAGAGCATTATAGGCACATAAGATTAAATTTGAAATCAAGTTGCCTTGAAAAACTGCATGGAAGAATAGTCGAACTAAATCTGCCATAGAATAGTAGAACTCAACAATTTCGTCGACCTGAGATCCACTATCATCGAGCTGAATAAGATAGACAAGCAGTAGAAAAATCGTCGAACGAAACTCCAAGTTCGTCGAGCTGAGATAGCATTTTGTCGAACTGAGTTAGCACTTCGTCGAACTGAGTTTATGATATAGCCTGACAAATCCGTCAATCTCAGCTAAACTTTTGTCGAGCTCAACTCAGAGAATAAATCCTGAGTTCATCGATCTTAGATCGACGATCGTCGAGCTGAGTTCAGCTATCGTCGAACGCATTTTTTGACTTGGAAAAACTGCTTTTCTCTGAAAGGTTCTTCTGTCTCTAAGTCTTCTGAATGTAAAAACCAAACACTCTAGGTTTGTTGAGTTAACCTAGACCTAGAAAAAGACTTATGACCCTAGACTATACATGTGGGTCATCAGAGAAACCTAATAGTTAACCTAGCCCAAATCAACCCTAAATAAGGTGAGGTTCCAAAAATCTCCCTCTATTTGGGTGAGGTGACTATTTACACAGAAACAGAACAAAAAGCAAAAAAGAAATATCTGCAGAAATAATACATCCAGCAGATATATGATGAAATATGGAAGTTTTAAAACAAACAGAAAAAATAAATGGTTCAAAACCAAAAATAAGAGTGTCAAGGATCTTTCTTGGTAGCTTCAAAAGAAGAGACAGAAGATGGATTAGTGAATATCATTTTTCTTGTAGGATCTTCTGCTTCTCTTTGAGTCATCTTTAGGTCTTGAATGCCAAGAAATTTCTGAGTAAATGTTTTGGGCACAACTACCTCTGGATGGAGCTGCATATAAACATTAGGATCAAATAAATTTTTCTTTACCTGGAACTTATCAAATTACTTCTGCCTATAGGAATACATTGTTGTGAACTGAGAAATATCTTTTCCTTCTGATTTGGCTTTGTTGATTTGAGATAGACCAATGAGTTCCTTAAATCTGGCCATTCTATAATCTGGATCTAGCTCTGACTCATAAGTAGGAGAAAAAAGCCTTTTTGGGTTTGATCCTTACTTTTGCTGATCACTCTGATTTATTTGTTATTGTTGAATGCTGCTTTGACTTGCTCTATGTTGCTTATGACTTCCTTGATAATAAGACCTAGAAGATCTATCTTGTTTCTGAAAAGAAGATCTGGAGGGTTGTGAATAAGATGAGGACCTCTGAGATTGAGAGACATTCCCTGAAGCACCTGCTGCTGGAGGAGGAGGAGGAGGAGATCCTCTCCAAGACTGCTTAGGTGGAAAATCATATCTTTTTCTCTTTTTCCTTTCCTTTAACTCATTTTTAGAATAACTCATCCAGTGAGGAGTGTCTGGAGTGAGGGTTATATTGTGCAGAACATAATAATGGGTGTCAGCAGTAGGATTTGGCTCAGCCTTTGCTGGAGCCTTCTTCTTGGCTTTCCTTTTCTTAGAAGCAGTATCTTGAGGATCATCAGATTCTTCATCATCGTCATCAGAAGAGGAGTTAGCTGGATTATCATATAAATCATGAATCTGTTTAAGCATATCTTCAGAAAGAAAAGGGTGAGGCTGAGGCCCAATAGTTTCAGCCTGAGGCTGTAATGGAATGGTTGGCTCTGCTTGAATATCTGTAACAGTTTGATCCTGAATAGACTCACTTTATTCTTCCATATATGCAAAAAAATCTCATCCATGTATGGCATGGGAGATTTATCCCATTTAAAGGTTGTGGGGAAATAACCTTTGGCTCTGAGTCAACTATAGGCTCTATAACAATATTAGGAACTGAGAAGCTTGTCCTGAGTTGGTCCAAAATTTCAGGACTTATTGGGGATGAATAACAAACTATAGCTCTAGACTCATCTGAAACTGAAATAACAGGAACTGGAAGACTGTTGTTATATAATGAATCAAAAGAATGTAGCAAAGAAACTAAATCAATTGTGAGATTTATTATGAAATCACAAGCAGTACTTATTTCAGTATCTACATCACAAGTCATATCTGTATCTGAATCATCATCAACAATATCAATAATCTCTGTTGGAACTTCTATCTCTGTATCTGCTGTTGCTGCAGCTGGAGGAGCTAGAACTTATTCATTGAACATCTCCCCCTGTCTGGTTTTAGAAAGCCCTGAAGCCAGGCCCACAGAAGAAGGGACTGAGGAGAGAGCAACAATTTGGGCAGAAAGAGTAGAGATAGAGACAGAAAGAGGAGCAATATCCTAAGCTATTAGCTGATCTAGAGTTGGAGAAATAAATTTTAGGAGGTCTTTTACTATGTCAGAGAAATTAAGATACAGAGGTTCAGGGGTAGAAGTATAGGTGGTTTGATGACCACAATTTTAACATATTGAAAAAGAATGAGGAAAGTCAGTATGATTGAATTCTGGAAATGATTAAGGGGTGTTGGATGGAATGGTGGTAGTGATGTTTGCCTAAATAGGGGATTGAATTGGAGAATGGTGTGGAGATGGTTGAGGAGGTGATAGAATATTGAAATTTGGTTGAGAAGATGTGGATGGGATATCATCCAGATGAAGATGAGTAGGAGATTGAGGTGGTGAAGATGGTGTATCCTCATGGATAATGACTGGTGAATTTGGAGGTGATGGTGGTGGAAGAGGTGAAGTAGGATGGATTGTTGTGGATGGTTGTTGCTGAGGAGGAGGTGAAGGGAGTCTGGTGGAAGGGATAACTTCTTCTGGAGGTAGGGGAGTGGCAGTGACTGCCCTTGTGTCCTCAGAAACTCTGGAAGAGGAGGCCCTGGAGGGCTCGAGGATAGTCCTCTCCCAATTTTCAAAGAGAGCTGAGGTAAGCCTCTTGGAAGCATTTATGAAGATGGTTTCGGAGACCAATAGTTCTGGGCACTTAGCCTGTAGGAAGATCCCTATGATCCTCCCATAACCTCCAGATTTTCCTGTAATCTTTTTCTTGATAGAATCAAAGAAAATTATTCCCCGGTTTACTAACTTCTTATTAACCAGAGCACACATCAAGATAAATTGGTGTTGGTTATATGGTCATGAGCAAAGTGTTTTCCCAGCAACACTTTGCCAACAATATTGGCCAAAAATTTGTATTCTATAGACAGATTTTTCTTGAGTAATTGGTTAGGGTTTCCCTAGGAGTGACCCAGCCTATCTAGCATATCATTATAATCACTACTAGATAACTCGATATCATCTTCCACATTAATAAATCCAAAAACTTCAGTTAAAACTTCTGGAGATAAAATAACCTGGTTACCAGAGATGGTGCCAACAATGGCTGGGGTATCCTGAAGTTTTGCGGTGAACATCCATTCCTTTATCTCTGTTATTAGGAGTTTGATTCTTGTTGTCATAAAATATTGCAGATTCTGAGTTTCGAACAACTGTAGAATATCCTTGAATACTTGATCCGAATGACTGAAAGATTCAAGGTCAATATCAAATCCAGCATCAAATTTCATGGTTGAGAGGAGGGCTGGAGAGATCGTCATTGCTCTACAAAAGAAACAAGAGATCAAGTGCAAGAGAACTGGAAAGCGGAGGATGAAGTTCGATGAAAAACATAATTATAGGTTTTTGAAGATGAAGCGGCGAACTCCGTCCAACGAAAAAGAAAAGCTTCGAGCTCAATTCGACGAAATTACCCATAAATAGATAAGCATCGTCGACCTAAGTTAAAAGAGCGGGAAAACAGATCGTCGATCTCCGTTTGACGAAATATTTTCAGAAATAAATTTGTCGATCTCCGTTTGACGAAGGAACTTCACAAGAGATTTCGTCGATCTCCGTTCAACGAAAAACTCTAGAAGAGTTCACAGATCGTCGATCTCCATTCGACGAATTGTGTACAATTCTCGAAAACTCAGACAGAAATCAAATTTGGCCTTCTCCATTAATCATGCCTAGCTGATTTAAGAAGAACAGATGTTTCTTCTCATCTAATGGTTTAATGAAGTTGTCTGCTCTTTGTAAATCAGTAGAGATAAAGAAAAGGTTATATTTTTTGTCTACATAATCTCTAATGAAATGATGCCTTATTTCTATATACATGGTCCTACTATGATACACTGGATTTTGTTCAATGGAAATTACACTGCTACTATCACAAAATATAGTTGAATTATTTAGATTGTAACCATAATCCAGGTGTTGGTTTTGAATCCACAATATTTGTGAACAATAACTACCAGCTGTAATGTATTCAGCTTCTACTGTTGAAGTGGACACAGATGTTTGTTTCTTGCAAAACCAAGACACAAGCCTATCACCAAGGAACTGGCATGTTCCTGATGTGCTTTTCCTATAAACTCTATATCCTGCAAAGTCAGCATCTGAGAACCCAATTAACTTAAATTCTGACTCAGTTGGATACAAGAGTCCTAAATTTGGGCAACACTTTATATATCTCAAAATCCTTTTTAAGAAAATAAGGTGAGATTCTTTAGGGTTCACTTTGAACATAACACAAAGACATGTAGCAAACATTATATCTGGCCTACTAGATGTTAGATACAACAAGTACCCAACAATAGCCCTATATGTTTTTTTTATCAACTGGCTTGACATGTTCATCAAAATCAATCACAGCATTGGAAGTCATGGGTGTTTTCATAGCTGAGACATCAGACATGCCAAATCTTTTAATTAGCTCCTTAGTATATTTAGATTGGGAGATGAAGATGTCATCAGGGGATTTCTTCACGTGAAGATCAAGGAAGTATGAAAGCTCACCCATGCTACTCATTTCAAACTTAGGAATGCATCAGGTCAGAAAACCTTTTGCATATCTTGGAATCAGTAGAGCCAAAAATGATGCCATCTACATATATTTGTATTAAAAAAATTTTATCTTTATGATGCCTAATAAATTAAGTCCTATCTACAATTCTCCTAGTGAACTTATGCTCTAAAAGAAAGCTAGCTAAGGTCTCATACCAAGCTTTTGAAGCTCGTTTTAAACCATAAAGAGCTTTATGCAATTTGAAAACAAAAGAGGGATGGGTTGGAGAGAAAAAACCTGGTGGTTGTTCCACATAAAATTCCTCTTTAAATTCACCATTTAGGAAAGCACTCTTGACATACATCTAGTAGACTTTGAACTTCTTGTATGCTGCATAAGAAAGGAATATTCTGATAGCCTCCAACCTTACAATAGGGGTAAAGGTTTGATCATAGTCAATTCCTTCCTCCTGAGAATAGCCTTGAGCTACCAATCTTGCTTTGTTCCTTACTATAGCTCCTTGTGCATCCAATTTGTTTCTGAATACGGATTTAGTTCCAATGACTGGGTAGTCTTTAGGTCTTGGAACTAAATACCAAACTCTGTATCTCTCAAACTGATTGAGCTCATCTTGTATTGCAATAATCCAGTGGGGATCTTGCTCTGCATCTTTTATGGATTGGGGGTTCAAGTTGACATATGAAGTAAGCATGCATCAAATCTTGGTTGAGTTGATGCCTTGTTTGCACACCAACTGATATGTCTTCAATCTCTTGAGATATGTGATGATCTCTAAGTGTGACAAGATCATTAGGAGGAGTTTGGACAGCAACAATATTTGGAATTAATTCCTCTTGTAGAATTATGTTGGCTATTGTAGGTTCAACAATAATTTCGTTGAAATCTTCTTCACTTTCTTCTGCAATAATTTGTTGAGAAGGATGTGATGTATCCTCTTGTGTTAGGATTAATTCATCCATTTTCTCACATAAATTTGGTACCTGCAAATTTTTTATGGTAGAAGAATCCTTCTCCTTATAAAATATATTAGCTTCATCAAATGAAACATGTACAGATTCTTCAATTTTTAAAGTATATTTATTAAATACCCTTAAGGCCTTGCTGACTTGGGAATATCCAAGAAAAATTCTCTATGTAGCTTTGGCTTTAAATTTTCTAAGATGTTTCTTGTTATTATTGTGAATAAAACATCTACAACCAAATACTTTAAAATAGTTAACTTTAGGTTGCTTCCCTTTGAACAATTCATAGGGAGTATTACCCTTAAGTTTATGTATTAAACTCCTGTTCAGGATATAGTTTGTTGTGCTTACAGCCTCTGCCCAAAAGAATAGGGGCAAGTAAGCATCTGCAAGCAATGTCCCTGCAGATTCAATAAGGATTATATTTTTCCTTTTTGCTACCCCATTTTGTTGAGGAGTTCTAGAAGTAAAGAAGCAATGACTGATACCTTTCTTCTCACAGAATTCTTGCATGAGAAGAGAATCAAACTCAGTGCCATGATCACTTTTGATCAATGCAACTAGAGTAGAGTATTCAATCTGAATGCTCTTAAAAAAATCTATAAGAACTTTGAAGTTATCTGACTTGTTTCTCAAAAAGAACACCCAAGTGAATCTAGAGAAGTCATCTACAATAACTAAAGTATAAGATTTTCCTCCCATGCTCTGTACAGTAATGGGTCCAAAAAGATTCATATGTAGCAAGTACAGAATCCTGGGTTAATCACTCTTATTAATAGATTTAAAGATATTTTAAATTTGTTTGCCTAATTGACAAGCCCTGCAGAGACTTTTCTTCTTGTAGGGGTCAGAAGGCAATCCTCTAACAAGGTTGTCCCTAGATAATTTAGCAATATTTTTAAAGTTAACATGTCCTAATCTTTTATGTCATAAATTATTATTATTATTATTATTATTAATTTGATTGAACAAACAAATCTCTGAACTGGCTGACTTGAAATTAACTACATAAATATTTCCTTGTCTAAGTCTAGTTAAAACAGTTTTGTTATCTATTGAAGTAATAATACAGGAAGATTGGTTAAAAGTTACCTGATAACCTACATCACATAATTGGCTTATATATATTAGGTTATGTTTTAGGCCACTCACATATGGTACCTTCCTGAAGGTGACAGCTCCAACTCTGACATTCTCATAGCCTTCTGTTTGACCATAGTTAGAATCTCCAAATATGACCTTTGGTCCAAGCTTTAACTTGTAGTTGGTTAAGTTGTCCTTATTTCCTGTCATGTGCTTTGAACACCCACTATCCAGGCACCACTGTTACTCTGTGGTAGGATAGTTCTTCACCTGCAAAATAATAGATTAGGTGTTCTTGACCCAGGTAACCTTGGGTACTTGATTCTTTACAAATTTAAAAATATAAATATAAAAAAACTCTGGTTGATTCTTACATCCTAGAGAATGAAATTTCCTAGGTGGGATTATCCATTTGGCAAAAGTATTAATATATGATTTAGGATAATTAAAATTTCTGGAAAATTTTAAGTTTCTATTGAAATTTTTTGAGTTCGACAAATGCCAAAAAGTTCGTTGATTTGCATTCGACAAATAGGGATGAGTTCGTCAAACTCCACTCAGAGAATGATAGTGTTCATTTCTTGTACCCCAACTTTGTCGATCGTGGTTCGACTATCCAATATGATTTCTTTGATCGCAGTTAAAGGATTTATTATGCATAAAGTTTGTGTTCAGAGTTCGTCGAACTGAGTTCGACGAACCATATACATTTCGTCGATCGGAGTTCGACGAAAAATGTTGAACATGGTTTTTAATGAATTTTTTTTCCTTTTCTTCTATTTAGGTTTTTGAAATTTTTCTGATTATTGGTTGTTATCATTTACTTTTTCTTTACCCTTTTCTGAAATAAATTTGATAGGGGTTGAAAGAATATTTTTCTTGATTATAGGTGGCTGACTAGGTGAAGCTCCTTAGCCTAATTTACCATTTAACCTAGCATTTACTGTACTAGTAATGTTCATTAATTTAATTTTTCTCCCATTCAAGGATTCTTAAAATTTCTTAGCTTCATTCAGTTTAGTTTCTAAAGAGATAATTTGTTTAGAAGCTATACCTAGTTTATCTTTTAATTTTAAGTTTTCAGAAAACAAATTGTCATATTCAATTAATTTTTCTCTGAGAACTTTGATTTCCTTCTCAGACTTAATTAAACCATTACACAATGATTTAAATTCAGTTTTAAAGAGTTCTTAAGTAAAATCAAATGAAGATATTATCTGATCCTCTTCTAGCTCAGAATCCTCAGCTTCTAATTCTTCTTCAGAATTATTGTAAGGGGCATTGATTTCCATCAAACAAACTTCCTTTGCTTTTTCTTCTTCATCATCTTCACTGCTGTTGGAAGATGAAGACTCTGAAACTAAGTCACTCCATGTCTCAGCAACAAAACCTCTCTCCTTATTCTGGTGTTTGTTGGAAGAGAATCTGTTGGAGTGCTTCCTGGAGTTCTTCTCCTGCAGCTTGTCCTTTTTCTGCTTCTCTGTACACTCAGGTAGAATGTGTCCAGGCTTCCTGCAACCAAAGCAAACAATTTCCTTGGTTGGAGTTTTATCATACCTTGGTTTATCTTCATTTCCTGAAGACCTTCTCTTAAAGTCCTTCTTGGTCATTTTTTAGAATCTTTTGGTCAGAAGACTCATCAGCTCTCCATTTGCTGGAAGTGCTTCTGCTTCATCTGTATCTTGGAAAGCAATGCTCTTTTCTTTCCTGGGTGAAGGTGAAGCCTTTTGTTCAGCTTCCCTTGACTTGATGAGCTGCTCATAAGACTTGAGCTTGCCCAATAGGGTTTCAGTTGAAATCTCATTTAGGCTTCTGGCGTCTTTGATTGGCCAGATTCTTGAGTCCTATGTTCTAGGGAAGCACATAAGGATCTTATCATTGACCTCTATCAAGGTGATGTCCTTTTCAAGATACTTCAGCTTATTGATGATGAGGCTGAGTCTAGTGTACATTTCAGTAACTGATTCTAAGTCACCCTTCTTAAAATTCTCATATTAAGAAATCAAATGAGACCTTCTATCCTTTCTTTCATCTGCTAAACCAGCAACCATTGCATTTAAGGAATCCTAGACGTCCTTGGATGAAGTGCATTCAGCAACCTTCTGAAATATGTCATCTGACATTGTTTGTACCAAAATATTCATAGCTTTAGCAACTGCCATCTTTGCTTTCTTTTGTGCATCAGTCCACTCAGGTAGTGGAACTGCATTGGTGCTTTTGGATGTTGTTGTAGAAGGTGTGGGGGACCTATAAAAATTGAATTATAGATGTCTTCATCAGTTTAATTCATATATAATCTGATCCTTACCTTCCAAAGTGCAAACTTGTTCAGATTGCACACTGGAGTCTTGTGCTTAAGTATTCTTTATATGTGCCATGATTGAAAAAGACACTAGAGAAAATGGGATCTACCAAAGATCTTTTGGTTCATGTGTTAGCCTGTGAAACCAAACAACCTTACTCTCTGATACCAATTAAAAGAGCAGGGATAGCTCACACTAACTCTAGAGGGGAGGGGGTGCATAGAGTTTTAAAAGCTTTTGATTAATTTTTATAGCAGAATTAAAATAAGTGATATCTATATATATAAAGAGAAATAAAAACAAAGTCAATCACAACACAACAAATAAAAGTAGAGCAACCCAGACGACACAAAGATTTTATAGTGGTTCCCCTAAACTTGGGTACATCCACTCTTCTACCACTCTAGTAGGAATACACTATAGGTTTTTGATCAAGTGTCCTGCCACCAAAATATCTATTTTCTAAGAGAGATATAGCAACCCTTTGAGCTTTTGAAGAGGTGCCCAAAAACCAAACCAAGTCATTTGATCAAGAGACTTGACAACCAAATGATAACTTTTGAAGGGAGTTAAGAAACCCTTTGTACAGTGGTGAAAGAAAATAAATATGATGTTCTTCTCTGTCAATAATCTAAGAGAAGACTAGTGGATTGTGTTGTTCTCAAAGCTCCCCCGGAGATGAGGAATAGTTCAGGAGAAGAGAGCTTTGCTCATGGCGTAGGTCTTCAAATTGATGAATGATCTTTAGGAAACTTTTAAGACTGATGAAGTTTTCCTGTCGCTTGAAATTCCTGAAGAAAAACTGAAGAAGACTGAAGATGTAATGTTGTTGTGTTCTTCTTTCAGTTTTCTGTATATACTGTTGTATGCTCGGTATTATATCTGTTGAAAAAGATGAAGAAACCTTATATATCCTTTGCAGAAAATAAGCTTTTGAATTTTGAATCTTAACCTTGATTTACTGCCAAAATCCTGGGAGTTGAACGCCAAGAAAATGCCATTAATATGTTTCCTCAATAGTCCCAGTAAATAAGCTAATTACTCTGTGAATACCATAATTAATGCTGCCTTGGAATGGATATATTCTAGAGAATATGTAACATTAATTATAAGAGCATTATAGGCATATAAAATTAAATTTGAAATCAAGTTGCCTTGGAAAACTGCATGGAAGAATAGTCGAACTGAATCTGCCATAGAATAGTCGAACTCAACAATTTCGTTGACCTGAGATCCACTATCATCGAGCTGAATAAGGCAGACAAGCAGTAGAAAATTGGTCAAACAGAACTCCAAGTTCGTCGAGCTGAGATAGCATTTCGTCGAACTAAGTTAGCACTTCGTCGAACTGAGTTTTTGATTTAGGGTAACAAATCCGTCGATCTCAGCTAAACTTTCATCGAGCTCAACTTAGAGAAGAAGTCCTGAGTTCATCGATCTGAGATCGATGATCATCGAGCTGAGTTCAACTATCGTCGAACGCATTTTCTGACTTGGAAAAACTGCTTTTCTCTGAAAGGTTCTTCTGTCTCTAAGTCTTCTGAATTTGAAAACCAAACAATCTAGGTTTGTTGACTTAACCTAGACCTATAAAAAGACTTATGACCCTAGACTATACATGTGGGTCATTAGACAAACATAATAGTGAACCTAGCCCAAATCAACCCTAAATAAGGTGGGGTTCCAATAGTATGCCTTAGAATCTCCTGGACTTGGAGGACCTCTTCTCGTAACCAGTCCACGTAGCTCCACAGGGTTTGGTTCACCCCCTACATGATGTGAAACAGAGACTCAGATTCTTTCTTCCTCTTCTTGGAAGTGGTGAACCTCAGCATGAACCCCCGACGCTGATCCTTAAAATAGTCGAAGGAGCTGGCCGATCACTGGTGGAACCAATCTCTTGCCTTCTCCTTGAGGGTGATGGTGAAGAGCCTGCACTTGAACGCATCCGACATCTGTCAGATTGAGTCCACATCCTCAAACCACTGGATGTGTTGAACCGGATCATCCTTCCCGTTATAGTAGGACATCTCCAACTCACAAAACCCCTCTGGAACTAGGGCAGATGAGACCAACTCACTGAAGGGGATGCCACCACTCGTCGGGCGATCCGGGAGATCTCGTGTGTCGATCTCGCCAGCCCCACCCGCACTCACCGAGCCGGTGAACAGAACACTCCCTTGGGGATCTTACTTGCCCCCCTCTACAACTTCCTTCTCGAGTCGCCTGACTGGGGCATTCTCGCCCATGGCTGGGGCTGCGGCGATTGGGGAGGCTGGGGTCGAGCATTCGGCATGCGTGCTAAGTGCAAACATGATGAGGTTCTGCATCTCTTGCTGTAAATCCTCGAACATCCTGAGGGTGGCGAGAGGGGGAGGGGGTGGCAAGTCGGCCTTATCATATCCCTATCCTTCACCTCCAGTCATCGAACTCACCAAAAATTTTCGGTGCTGATCACTCTCCACGCTTAACGCACCAAAATGTTGAAACTAAAATTTGGCTTCTGTGGAGTTCGAACCCTTGTGGAAGCGATGACCGCACACTTACTTTGTTTTGTCCATTGTTCCCAATGTCCCTGATTTGTGAGAAGTCAAACAGGTCGATGTCAAACACATCAACTCTACTTGATGTGTATTTGAGGTCTTGAGTGCAGGTTAGTCCATATCACATTGATTGAATAAGTGGACACAACAATTGGTTGTTGGACATAGCAAAAATCTACTAAGTCCACAGGCATTGAGTCGATCAAGCTCACTCAAAACCAGAGGTAAGGATTCAATATTGTCTAGTTATAAATTTGCCTAAATCCATAGGCATAGCTCACTCAACGCCATAAAACAAATAGCATTGAGTCTATCTCAACCTAACTGATAGATAGCCAAAAATATGGCTAAGTACAAACGCGTTGAGTGTAGTCTACTCACTCAATGTAATACAACAAAAAACTGTGAGTTAGGCCGACTCAATCAAAGCCTAAAGAAATAGGCTGAAAATATGGCTAAGTCCACAGGCGTTGAGTGTGGTCTACTCACTCAATGTCATACAGCTTTTAGCATTGAGTGTTGATGTTCCTGTCAACTCCACAGAAAGGTTGGGCAAAATTTTAATTAAGTTCACTAGCATTGAGTGCAGCTTACTCACCCAATGCCATGACAGAAAAATATGTCTAAGTAGTAAAGCGTTGACTGTAGCTTACTCACTCAATGCCAGGAGCAAAAACGTTGTGTGTAGCTTACTCACTCAACGCCTGATAACAGAGAAATTATGTTAAGTATTTTGGCATTGAGTGGAGCTTACTCTCTCAACGTCAAGGCTCATAAAATTTGGCTAAGTCCAAATGTGTTGATAGCTTTTATTTTCGTCGAGCTGAGCTCTGCGTTCATCGAACTGAGCTCTAATTTCCTCAAACTGAGTTTTCACTTTTTGTCGAGCTGAGCTCGGCGTTCGTCAAATTGAGCTCTAGATTCATCGAACTGAGCTTTCACTTTTCATCGAGCTGAGCTCTGAGTTCGTAGAACTAAGCTCTAAGTTCGTCGAACTAAGCTTTCATTTTTCTCTGAGTTGAACTCTGAGTTCGTCGAGCTAAGTTCTACGTTCGTTGAAGTCTTTTGGCGCTGAGTGATGGTCATTCACTCAACTCATTTGCTTCTAAAGTTTGAATTTTCTCTAAGTCCAGAGATGTTGAGTCATGCTGATGTCAGCAAAGTAAACATGTCAACCCAAATTCAAATGTTGCAGGAATGCTGCCAGAGATGTTGACGACCAGTTGTCATCATCCTCTGCACTTGGAAAGAAATATTTTCATCTTTAAGTGTTGGGTCCCACACACATGAAAGAGCCATTGAATCAAAAATAAATGGAAAGAATGTGCTGGATGGCTAAATATCAAATATCAATCCTTGTGGTGGGCCCACTGCTCGAGTGGCCGTCAGAGAATAAAAAGAAGCAAATCGGCTAGAGCAAACAATCGAATCGTTGTCTAGGTTTTTTGAAAACGAAAGTGCGGCCGAACTTCAATCTTCTTCCTCGCCTTTCTTGTCGAGCCTGAAGAAGATGTTCTGCACAGAAAACTTAGCTAAGGATAGAGATAGCTGAAGCAATCACCATCTGCAACAGCAGGTTCAGAAGCAATTCTGAGGAAGCAGATCAACAAGCTATGCAAAGAAACGATAGCTGTTTGAAGAAAGATTCAACTGCCGACTTCATTTTCTTCAACAGCAAAAGCTTGGGCTGATATCTGCTCAGTCCAGGAAGAAGTAGACACAGAGTTCTTGCTTTGGTGTCTTATCAAATCACCTTTTATTTTTTCTGTATCGATTCTTTGTGAGTCTAAAGTTATAAGCCTGTGTTGTAAAGGCTAAGGTCTTTGTGACGTGTGGTTTTGCTTAGTGCCGAGTGAAAGGTCTTTACGACCTATGGTTTGGCTTAGTTCCTAAGTGGTAGGTCTTTGTGACCTGTGAGGTCCTGCGGGATATGTGCTCTTAAGGAGCCGAGTTTTGGGGAAGAGCCTAGTCTAACACATTGTTAGAAAAGTGCAGAGGGACAGTGGATGTACCTAATATTGGAGAATCACTATAAAATTATTGTGTCGTCTGTTATTATTCTTGATAGCTAAAACTAACCTAATCACTAAGCACAAAAATCGGCTAATAAGTAAGAAGATTGAAATAAAGACAAAAACCTATTCACCCCCCCCCCTCTAGGTGTTTAGCGAGCCTTGAAAACAAGACTTTTAAGTGGTATCAGAGGCAGGTTGCTCTTTAAAGGCGTAATAGTCTGAGTAGATCTCTAAGGTTAGCTAGAAGTTTATCTCTATGGGTTCAGGAATGAGCAATAAGGAGCTGAGTGATATGAGGCTTCCAATCTATAGGAAGAAAGACTTCGTCATCTGGAAAGTAAGGGTGAGGCAGTTCATGGAAGCTGCTGACCCTAGGATGTATACTACAGTCGAAGAGGGACCATTCATCCCAATGAAGGTCTCTATACTTGATACAAATGTCCAAACACCCAAGAAATATGATGAGATGATTAAGGATGAGTTGGCGCTAGGCTCAATAGACAAGAGATCAAAGAATATAATTATGAGTGATGTTGATGACTCTGCACTTCAGAACCTGATCCATTGCACAACAACAAAGGAAATATGGGACACACTAGTGATCTACATGGACGGGATAGATGAAGTTCGAGATGATGGGAAGTCCATGCTCAACCAAGAGTATGAGGCTTTCAAGCAATCCAAGGGGGACAACATAACCACTAGTTATGAAAAGTTCTTTAGGATTGCGAATGAACTAAAGACGTATGGAAGGGTAATTAGTCACTATGAACTGAATGACAAGTTCCTTAGATCTCACACTAGTGATCTATATAGAGAGTGGGATACAAAGAACTGTGTCATCAGAGAAGTGGCAAAGTTGGGTGACACTACTCCTCACACCCTCTTTGGGAAGCTGTTGTCATATGAGATGCAGCTGGCTACTAGGAAAGAAGAGGAGAACCATAACAAGTCACAGGCAAGAGACAAAGTTGTAGCATTCAAAGCTAAAGGCTCCAACAAAAGCAGAAATTCTCCCTCTCCACCAAGGAGAGATGCTGCATCTGATTCTGGAAGATCAGAGAAAATCACATCAGACTACCAATGGTCTGATGAAGATTTTGCTTCCTTCTCCAGACAATTCCGGAAGTTCATGAAGAAGAAGCACTGGAGAGGCCAGCCTTCCTCCTCCTCTCATCCCAAGGATGAATACTACAAGGGCAAGTGGAAATCCTCTAAGGAGGACTGGTATGGTTCCAAAACTTGTAAACAAGTTTCATCTAACATGACTTGTAATCATTGCAGAAATCTTGGGCATGTAATAGTCGACTATCCAGTCAAAAGAAGGGAACATGGTGAGAAAAAGGAGCACCAGCAAAAAGGAAAGAAGGAGAAATCTCTCATTGCTAAAAAGTAAAGAAGTTGGACTGGCACCTCCTCATCAAAGTCGAAAGAATAAGAAGCCTACAGAGGGTTGTACTCTACTGAAGATGGAGTTGTAGAAGCAGACTGCATTAAAAGGCTGGCTGCTATAGAAGAAGAAGCTGAGAAGGTTCTTCCTGCTGCTAGGTTTGAAGTCAGGGCCCCTCTATCACAGTCTGATGGTGATTCACCTATTTTATTTACTCTGAGAAAAGTCAAAAACAGCCAAAAGTTTTAAAATACTCTATTCACCCCCCCCCCCCACCCCCCTCTTGAGTAATCAGATCTAACCCTTATCTTTCAATTGGTATCAGAGCAGGTTCCTTTGGTTGTACAAGCTAACACTTGAACCAAAAGATCCATTGTTAGATCTGATTTTAGTTTGTTTATTACACAACATGGCACAAAATAAAGACTATGCAAACACAAGACCTCTAGTCTACAACTTGAATAAATTTGCAATCTGGAAGGCAAGAATCAGGTTGTATATGAATTCTATTGATGAGGACATATATAATTCTATTTTGACAGGTTCTCCTCAACCTACAACTGCCACATCAACATCTACTTCAAGCACACATGCTGTTCCACCACCTGAGTGGATAAATGCTCAGAAAAAGGCAAAGATTGTAGATGTAAAGGCCATGAATATATTGGCTCAGACTATGTCAGATGACATATTTCAGAAAGTGGTTAAATACACATCTGCAAAAGTAATCTGGGACTCTCTAAACCAGATGTTTGTTGGTTCAGCTGATGAGAGGAAAGACAGAAGATCAACTCTCATCTCCCAGTATGAGAACTTCAAGAAGGAAGAATCAATATCTATTAGTTATATGTATAACAGATTAAGTTCAATTATCAGTGAGCTGAAGACCTTGGACAAAGACATATCTCTCACTGAGGTCAATGATAAAATCCTAATGTGCTTCCCCAGTACTTGGGATTCCAGGATATGGCCAATTAAGGAGGCCAGAAGCTTGAATGAGATTTCTACAGAATCACTCCTAGGAAAGCTCAAATCTTATGAGCAGTTGATCAAGTCTAGGAAAGCTGTAGAATAAAAGACTCCTACAACAACAAGAAAGGAGCAGAATATAGCCTTCAAAGTTGCAGAAGAAATAGAAACTCCAACTGCCAGTGAAGAACTCTTGAGACTTTTAACAAAGAGATTCTATATGATGGCAAGGAAGGACTTCAGGAGAAAGTCATCCAGGCATGATGACAAACTTAGGTATGATAAAACACTCACTAAGGAAATTGTTTGCTTTGGGTGCAGAAAACCAGGACACTTCATTTCAGAATGTCCTAAAAATCAAAAGAAGGGGAAAATAAAAGAAAAGGACTCCAGGAAGCATCACTACAGCAAGCCTTCCTCCAGCAAGCACAAGAGAAAAGAAAAGGGCTTTGTTGCTAAAACCTGGAGTGATACTGAAGAAGAATCTTCATCTTCCAGCTCTAGTGAAGATGAAGAAGAAGCAAAGGCAAGGGAAGTTTGCCTCATGGCTATCAATGCCTCTTGCAGCCCATCAAATGCTGAGGAACAATCAGAAGAATCAGACAATGAAACATTTGAATCAGAAGCTGATCAGGTATTATCATCTTTTTATTATAATTAAGATAGTTTCAAAACTGAATTTAAGTCTTTATATATAGATTTAATAAATTCTGAAAAAGAAATTAAAACACTTAGGGATAAATTAACTGATCATGAAAATCTTGTCTCTGAAAATATTAAGTTAAAAGATGAATTAACTCTATCTCAAGAACAAATAATATCATTAAAATCTGAATTAGCTGAGGCTAGGAAACTTGAAGAATCCCTAAATTGGAGAAGCATCAAGTTGATGGGCATTACAAGCATAGTTAATGCCAGGTTAAATGGCAAGCTGGGCTTAAGTGCATCATCAAGCCAACCCCCTCTAATTCAGAAAAATATCCTAAAAACTCCAATTAAATTTGTGTCTGAAAAAGGAAAAGAGAAAATAGATAATGAGAAAAATGTTAAACCAACTAAATTAAAAACAAATAATAAGAAAAGGAAGTAGAATAAGGAAAATCTTAACTATAACAATGTTCAACAGAATTCGTCAAACTCCGATCGACGAAATGTGTACAGTTCGTCGAACTCAAGTCGACGAACTCCGAATGTAGATTTCTATTATAATAACTCGTTGAACTACGATCGACGAAACCAATATGGTTCGTCGAGTAGAGATCGATGATTTTGGGGCCTAGAGAATGGATATTCTCATTCTCTGAGTGGAGTTCGACGAACTCATCCCCATTCGTCGAACTCAGTTCGACGAACTCACGTAAATTCGTCGAACGCAGTTCAGTATAACATAAATTTTAATTTTTCTAAGACTAATAATCAATCAAGATTATCCATAAATTATTTTAATCAATGGATTATACAAACTAGAAGATATCACCTTTTAGGTTACAAATGTCAACCAGAATATTCTTATATCTCTAGTTTTACTTATGTGAAGAAAGAAGGACCCAAGGTAACCTGGGTCAAAAATAGCTAACCTGTTTTATTGCAGGTGAAAGACTATCCTACCATAGAGCAACAATGGTATCTCGATAGTGGTTGTTCTAAACACATGAATGGAAACAAGGACAACTTAATCAATTACAAGTCAAAGCTAGGAACAAAAGTAATATTTGGTGACTCTAATTGTGGACAGACTGAAGGCTATGGAAAGGTCAAGATTGGAGCTGTCACCTTCAGGAAGGTTGCATATGTAAATGGACTGAAGCATAACCTTATCTCCATAAGTCAATTATATGATGAAAGGTTTCAGGTATCATTCAATAAAACTTCATGTATTATTACTTCTTTAGATAACCATATAGTATTGACTAGCACTAGAGTTAGAAACATTTATATAGTTAACTTCCAGTCAGCTAAATCTGAAATTTGTTTGTTCAATCATACTAGTAACAATAATGACCTTTGGCATAGGAGATTAGGTCATGTAAATCTGAAAAACATTGCCAAACTATCTAGGGACAACCTTGTTAGAGGATTGCCTTCTTGCCCCTACAAGAAGAAAAGTCTTTGCAAGGCTTGTCAATTAGGCAAGCAAACTAAAAGTAGTTTTAAATCAGTAAATAAAAGTGACTCACCTAGAATATTGTACTTACTATATATGAAACTTTTTGGCCCTATTGCAGTACAAAGTCTAGGAGGGAAATCTTAAACTTTTGTGATTGTAGATGACTTCTCTAGATTCACTTGGATATTCTTTCTGAGATCTAAGTCTGATAACTTCAAGGTTCTTATAGATTTTCTCAAGAACATACAGATTGAGTACTCTACTCCAATTGCATTAATCATAAGTGATCATGGTACTAAGTTTGAGTCTCTTCTTATGCAAGAGTTCTGTGAGAAGAAAGGTATCAGACACTGCTTCTCAGCTCCTAGAACACCTCAAAAAAATGGGGTTGCTGAAAGGAAAAATAGAACCTTAATTGAATCTGCAGGCACATTACTTGCAGATGCTCATTTGCCTCTATCCTTTTGGGCAGAGGCTGTGAGCACAACAAATTATGTATTGAATAGAAGTCTTATACAAAAACTTAAGAATAAGACTCCTTATGAGCTACTTAAAGGGAGGAAACGTAAAGTAGACTATTTCAAAATTTTTGGTTGCTTATGTTATATTCACAACAACAATAAGAAACACATTAGAAAATTTGAAGCCAAGGATGAAATGGAAATTTTTCTTGGATATTCCCAAGTAAGCAAGGCTTATAGGGTCTTTAATAAATCTACCTTGAAAATTGAAGAATCTGTACATATTTCATTTGATGAAACTAACATGTTTTACAAGGAGAGAAATTTCTACCAGTAACTCTTTGCAGGAATCATATTTGTGTGAGAAGCTGAATGATTTAACCCTCACCAATGAGGCTGTTAGCCAACCTTATCCACATATTACTGAAGACAATGAAGTTGAAGACAGTGAAAATGAAGACACTGAAAACAGTGAAGAACCTCCAAAGCTACTATAATTCCACAAGAGGAATTTATTCCCCAAGCTGTTGCTAACCAACTCCACCTACTGAATTGTCACACTTAGGGATCACCCTGTATCTCAAGTGATTGGAGACATTTCCATTGGTGTGTAGACCAGGCATCAACTTAACCATGACATGATGCATGCCTGCTTCATATCTCAAATTGAGCCCCAATCCATTAAAGATGCAGAGTAAGATCCCCACTAGATTGTTGCAATGCAAGAGGAGCTCAACCAATTTGAGAGATGTAGAGTTTGGGATTTATTTCCAAGACGAAAAGACTACCCAGTCATTGGAACTAAATGGGTATTTAGGAAAAAGCTTGATGCCCAAGGTATTATAATAAGGAACAAGGTAAGGCTGGTTGCTCAATGCTATAGGCAAGAGGAAGGGATTGATTATGATCCGACTTTTGCACTTGTTGCAAGGTTGGAAGCAATCAGAATCTTCCTTGCATATGCTGCCTACAAAAAGCTCAAAGTGTATCAAATGGATGTCAAGAGTGCATTCTTGAATGGTGAACTTAAAGATGAAGTTTATGTGGAGCAACCACCAGTGAACTAATGGCGATTCCGGCAAACACTCTTACTGCGATGAAATTCGACATGGGATTTGACATCGACTTCGAATAATTCCAGCACTCTCACCAGATCTTCCTGGATATTCTGAAATTATTTGAGGAACAAAATCTGAAAAACTTCATGACCAACCGCATCAAGATAGCAATGACTGAGATTAAGGAATGGGTGTTCACATCTATAATATCAGAAGCAGATACAATGACAGGGACAATATTCGGTAACACAGTTTCTCTTTACCCCGCCATTTTGACTGAAATTTTTGGATTGATAAATGGAAATTAAGATATAGAGATGGATAATTCTGAGTATGAAAATATGCTGATAAAGATGGGTCACTCTGGAGAAAACCCAAATAAACTACTGAAGAAAAAATTATCTGCTTAGTATAAATTTTTGGCAGATGTAATCAGCAATGTTCTATTGGGTAAACACATTGCACACGATTACATCACCAGGCACCAGTTCCTTGTGATGTGTGCTCTAGTTAACAAGAAACAGATAAACTGGGGTCAGATATTGTTTGATTTTATTAAGAATAAAATAATAATAAGAAAGTGTGTTTTGGAAGGATTTTGGGAATCTTTCTTCATGAGAAGGCTCCTGAACTACTGGTCTCCACGACAGTGTTCATAAATGCCTCAAAAATCTTACATCTATACTTTTTGGCAGATGAGAGAGGAAAATCACAAAGCCATCCAAAGCTTCATCCTCCTCCAGGACTTCTGAGAGCACCAGGGCTGTGCTAGCCACTCCTCCACCTCCTGAAGATGTCCTTCCTTCCACCCACATTCCTTCACCTCATCCTCAAAAACAACAATCTTCTTCTCCAGTTCATACTCCACCAAATCAACAACAACATCAACCCTCACCAGTTCAATCTCCAGACCATACTACACCACCTCTATCTCCATCTCCACATTCTCCATCTCTTCCACTTAATACCTATGAAATACACTCTGAAATTCCATCTACGTCCTAACCTTCCTTCAATCTTCTATCTCCTGAACCATCTCCACATCATTCTTTAATTCAGGAACCCATCTCTTCCCCCATAACTACAGTCCAACCTTCTACCACTACAACTCCTTCAACTGATATCCCTTCAGTCATCCACACTGCCATACCATCTACTGCTCCAGACTATACACATACAGATATGTCCAGTGTCTTCTCTATATATTCCAATTATGGATATCACACTCCTTACTCCTCCACTGCTACAGAATCTTTATATCTTAATTTTTCTTATATAGTTAAAGACCTTCTAGCATTTATCTCTCCCACTCTTGAAAAACTCATAGCCACTGCTATTGCTCCTCTTTCTGCCTCCATCACTTCTCTATCCTCCAGAATTGCTGCTCTGTACTCTGTCCCTTCTTCTGGAGGACTGGTTTCGGGACCCCCTGAAACCAGTCAGGGGGAGATGTTCTATGAAGAAGCTCCAGTTCCCCTTGTACAGCAGCAGAAGCAGCAACAGCAGCAACAACATACTCTAAAATGACAGATGATTCTGAAGAAACAGCCATTCATGCAGATATAATTGATTTAATTGATTCTGATACAGAGATGGATGACACAGTTACTGCAGAAATACTAATTGTTGGTGATTTTACTATCAATCCCACAATTGATTTGTTCAGTTTATTAAATTCTTTTGATACAGTTCATTTGAACTTTCTTCCAGTTGTCTGCCTAAAGCCTTCTATGGCTATTGTACCATACACTTCACCAATAAGCCCCACAGTTGCTAAGCAACTTAAGGCAAGTTTTGCAAGAATAGAGCCTACAAAAGTATCATCCCCTCCAAAGGCTATCTCACCTCCTACATACAATATGGATGATAGTCCTGTACCAGAGTTAGATGATATCATTCTTGCTGATATTGAAGAAGAAAATAAATTAGTTGCTGAAAGCACTATAGTGACAGATATACCAGCTCTTCCTGAACCTCCAGTATAGCCCAGGCTGAAAAACATATCTCCCAAGATATTCTAAAATCAATTGATGACTTGTATGATAACCCTCAAGGATCTTCAGATGATGAAGATGAAGATAATTCTGATGATTCTGAAAATACTACTGCCAAGAAGAAAATTTCTAAGAAAAGAAAGGCTGTTCCAAAAGCTGCTCCTAAACCAAATCCCACCCATGACACTCCCTATTATATTGTACAAAATATCACTCCATATCTAGGGATGCCAGCATGGATGTGGCTTTCTAAGAATGAGCAAAAATCCAGAAAGAAAAGTAGGAGATACTCTCCTCCTCCTCCTTCTCAAAGGAACTAGAGAGGTCCTCCTCCTCCTGCTGATGTTGGTGCTTCAGGTAACATCTCTCAGAGGTCCACTCCATATGATAAAACATATCAAAGACAACCTGATAGATCCTCAAGATCACATGGAAGCAGCCAGTAAAGGTATTCCAGCGGCAGCAGATAGCAGCAACAACAACAACAACAACAGCAAGGCATTCAACAACAGGCTTCTAAAACTGAAAAACAGAAAGTCCAAAAAGGCCTGCATCACCACCTATTCCATTTGTTGATCCTGAAATAGAAACAACTTCAAGAATGGCCAGATTCCAAGAGCTTGTTGGATTATCAATGATTAATAAAGCTAAAGCTGGAGGCAGAGATCCTTCTCAATACTCAACAATGTCATCATACAGAAAGGAAGAATTGAAAAGGTATGATAAGGATAACAAATTTTTCAATGTTGATGCTTACATGAATCTGCATCCAGAGGCTTTTGTACCCAGAGCTACTTCTCTCAACATAATTGGTGCTGCTGACATGACCATGTCCAAAAGAGATGTAGCCAATCCTAATAGAGAAATAAAATTCACACAGCCCTCTGAGAAAGACAAAGCTGACAAGGAAAAGCAGTAGAAGAAGAAATGAACATCTTGTTTAGTTTTGATTTTCTGAAATTTATTTATTTTCTGTCACAAAGCTACTATCTATGTATATATCTGCAGAATGTTTTAATTTTCTATCAGATATATTTTTCCTACTTTGTGAATATTTTTCTTTCAATTGTATTAGTGATCTCACCCAAATAGGGGGAGATTGTTAGATCCCTAGTTAGATTTGGGCTAGATTCACTAATTAGGATGTCTGACCCACAATGTATAGCCAGGGTCATATGTTCTGAGTCTTAGAGTTTAGGCTAAGTCATTAAGTTCAACCCTACATGTACAATCCAACAAAAGACCTCAGATTGACTAAGGACTTAGAAGAAATCAAGTTCAGTATATAAGTTTGACGTTCGTCGAACTCAGCTCAACGATCGTCGATCACTGATCGACGAACTTAGAGTTAATTCTTTGAGTTGAGCTCGTCGATATTCGAGCTCAGGTAGATGAAGTCTGGATTTCAACTTCAACACATTCTTTCCAGAATATCTTCTCTGAACTCAGCTTGACGAAGACAGAATCTTTGCTCGACAAACTTGGACCACAGAATTGGCAAGTTATTCACAGAATGCAGTACGCTGAGCTCAGGTCGACGAACTTGGATCTCAGGTCTACGAACAAGTTTTCTCAGGTCAACGAATAGGATTTCTCAGCTCGACGAACTTGGATCTCAGGTCGACGAAATCTGTTCTATGGTCGACGATTTTTGTTGCAGATCCAGACTTAGAGTTTTCCTAATTTTCTGTCCATATTCCATATATTATTTAGCAATATTTTCCTGAGTAATTAATGCACATATTCTCTGAATATAGCCGTTATTGGCAGCATTAATTATGGTCTTCATCAGGTTAATTTATTGCTTAATTAATTGGGACAGTTGGGGAAACTCATCAATGCAAATATTCTCCAGGCAGTCAGCAATCAATGCAGACAATTCAAAATTCAAAGGAGAATTTGATAGAGATATATAAAAGAGATTTTCTTTTCAGAAGATGGCAATATAACCAAGTAATAGAGAATATAGTATAGAGAATAGAGAGAGAATACAAAGACAACATTCAGAAATTCTCAGTGCAGAAAACACTTTGTTTTCTCCTTGATCTTACTGAAGAAGAAGAAGAAGAACAATCACTATCAAGAGTCTTCTTCAACTTCAACTCTAGGAGATTTCATGGACAACAATCTCTGAATCAGTGAGAAGTTTCAGGATTATCTCAGGTCAAGGCTGAAAACCTACTACACCCTGTGCAAGGCTTCAAGTGATTTTTGAAGAAGACTTGACAATAGTAAATCCACTAGTCTTCTCAGTTGTTTGAGAAAGAGAAGACACCATCAATCTCTCTCCCCCCACTTGTAAAAGGGTTTATTAACTCCCTTTAAAAGTTTATTTTGGTTTTTGGGCACCTGGTCAAAAGCTCAAAGGTGGCATTCACTTGATCAAAAACCTACTAGTGGATTCCTACCAAGGTGGTAGAAGAGTGGATATACCCAGGTTGGGGAATAACTATAAAATTTCTTGTATTGTCGGGTTTCCCTTTTTCTTGTTGTTCTTGATGTGGCTGTGATAGATTAGTTTATTGTGTTGTGGTAGATTAGATTAGATTATCTTTTCATTCTTTAACTACTACTGGTATCACCTATTTATTTACTCTGATAAAAGTCAAAAATAGCCAAAAGTTTTAAAATACTCTGTTCACCACCCACCCGCACCCCCCCCCCCCCCCCCCCGCCCTCTAGAGTAATCAGATGTAATCCCTATGTTTCACAACTAAAACATTTTCATTTAGTATCAGAGGGAGGTTGTTCATAAAAAGGTTAACACCTTGAACAGATATGCATAAGTTGTCTTTTGAGTAATCCAAACATGGACAAGGCCAAGGATTTTGCAAAGCTTCCTCTGTGCCCAAAGACTAACTTTACCTTGTGGAAATAAAGGATTAAGTTTTTAGTGAAAGCTGTGGATCCAAGGATCTTCATGATTGTTGAAGAAGGTCCTATGTTCCAATGACCATCTCCACTATTGATCCTACCAAAAAGGCTCCTAAGAAATTAATGGATCTTGAAAAATATGAGATTGCACTTGTCTCGTTGGACATGAAAGCTAAAAATTTTATATCAAGTGCAATCGATGATTTTATGCTGTAGAATCTGATTCACTGCCAATCTGCTAAGGAAATATGGCAGTCTCTTATTACCTTGATGGAAGGCACTGAAGAAGTTAGGGATGATAGAAGATCCCTATTGAATTAAAAGTATGAAGCATTCTGACAAGGATCAAAGGATTCAATTGCAGATTCCTTTGAAAATTTCTTCAATATTTTTAACGGCCTAAGAGTATATGGACAGGTCTTTATAAATGGTGAACAGAATGATAAGTTTCTAAGGTTACTGACTAAGGAATGGGACAATAAAGTCTATGCTATCAGGGAGTTTGGCATGTTAGCAGAGTCTGACCCTCAGAATCTCTTCGGAAAGCTGATGTCATAGAAGTTGCAGATCAATCCTAGAAAAGCTGAAGAAGAGAAGAGCCTGTTGTCATCCAAGGAGAAGTCCGTCGCTCTGAATGCAGACAGCTCAAGGAAGGTTAAAGCTGCATCACCTGCTCCTACATAGGAAGATAGTGAAGAAGAAACGTCGAAGCCAAGCACCTCAGGCTTAAAATTATCTGAAGGAGAGTTTTCTCTCCTCTCATGGCAGTTCAAGAAATTCTTAAACAAGAAGAAGCAATGGAGAGGCAATGATGCCTCGCACAGAAGATCACTTCATGATGCTGATCGACACAACAAAGGCTCAAGGAGCCAGGACAGGTACAATACTAAACAGAATAAACATATTTCTTCTGACATCGTTTGCTATTTTTGTAATAAGCCAGGTCACGTCATCGCTGATTGCCCTCACAAGAAGAAGGAGCATGGAAAGAAAGAGGAAAAAAATCTTCATATTATAAGTAGAGAACTGAAAGAAGCCTCGTAGCCAAGAAGGGCTACACTCTTAGCGACTCTGACTTATCTGAGTCAAGTGAAGAAGAGGAAGCATACTTTGGGCTAATGGCACAAACTGATGATGAACAAGAATCCCAGTTCACTGGGAAGGTAAATTCTCATACTCCTCTTTCTGAATCTGATGCTTCTGATCATGATCATGAGGAAAGCTCTTCTGACGATGAGTCTGAACTCATGGCTCAATATAAAGATTTAATCATGGCTTACGACAAATGTCAAAGAATCGTGAAAACTCAAGCCAAGGAGATAAAGTCTCTCAAGGCTGAAGAAAGCACTCTGAGAGAGGAAGTCACCAAGACAGACTCACTCAAAGAGAATTACAATGCTACCATTGAAGAATACAATAAGTCTCTCAAGCACCTAGATTTGAAAGAGAATATCATCAAAAACCTGGAAGAACAACTTACAGTGGAAAAGAAACTTGTTGAAAGTTTCTCAATGCCCAAGACTATCCTTCCTTTTATTGTTGAATTCTCAGCTCAGGCCAAAGGTGTTGGCCTAGGCCATGTTGATGCTCCTAGTAAATCTTATAGGAGGAATAAGGATCAAAGGAAGAATAAGGCGGACAAGAAGGCTTTGGCCAAGGAGAAGGGGAAAGCTCCTCAAGATCAGACTTCTTTTAAGAAGGTTATATTTCCAATGAATGAGTTTGATATTGATTTGTCCTACGGTCACTTTGCTTGGCCTACTTATGTAGAGTCCAAGTCTCATTACCAAGGATGGACCCGCCCTCGGAACTTTGGTGAAAGTGTCCTTAAGGCACCTTATGAAGAGATTATTCTTCGGAGCTATGACCCTTATAATCTTGGTCATAACATCAAGAAGGCACCAAAAGTAAAGCTTATTATGAAAAAGCCACTTAAGGAGAAGAAGTCATGTGATTGTCATTACCATGAATATTCTACCTCCAAGACTGCTGCCCCTGCTAGACCATAATCTCAAAAGGTCAAGCAGTTGAATTTCAGGCAAAGATTCAATAGGTTTGACTGTTGGTGCTGCGACAAAATTGGTCACTTTGTCATTGATTACTGGTTTAATTCCAGAAATTATGTAACTCCTCAAGTTAGCAATGTGAGAAAGACCACTCATAATATTAATACTCATAGGGGGAGTGTTTTAACTAGAGACTAAGGACCCAAACATGTTTGGGTTCCTAAATAAAATTGATTTGTGATTGCAGGTATGTCCAAAGGCCCCCAAAAATCATATCTGGTATTTGGACAGTGGATGCTCTCAGCATATGACCGGGACAAGAAGCCTTCTCCAGAATTATTCTCCAGTCATGAAAATGCCAAAGGTCATATGTGGAGGTTTGGACTGATGAATTACTAAAGGATACAGTATGATTACTAACGGTAGTGTATCTGAAAGAAATTGTACCTAATCACCTAGAGGGGGGTGAATAGGTGAGTAAATCTTTTTGAACTTTTTAGGCAGATTTCAGATTATATCACAGATTTATAATTACTTCTTCAAAGCAAACAATCAGCAAACACAGAATAAACCATGCACACAGTGAACACACAGATTTATAGTGGTTCCCCAAGGTTTGGGTACATCCACTTTCCCCCTTCGCCTATCTAGTAGTGTACTAGATTCGGCCAAACTCCTCCACTATCTCAGATCCTCAGATCTTACACTCAGAACCCAAAACAGGTTCCTACAGCTCAGGCCCAAGGCCCTACAACTCAGTCTTCTCCAAAGACCTACACTCAGCTTCTTCACAAAGCCTACACTCAGCCACAAGGCCTACACTCAAAGATATGGATCTCCTACACTCAGGCACACAGGCCCTACCACTCAGCCTTTATAATTACAGGCTTACAACTCAGATCCCTAAGGATCCTACAAGAAATTAGAATACAAAGATTATACCTACAACTCAGAGAAAAGAGAGATGAGTTGATAAGTTCTTGATGAGTTCTTGGAAGAACTCTGCTGAGAACAATCTCACTTGGCTTTTCTTCAAAGCTTCTTGAATGTAGAACACAATAGGATTGATTCTCTGCAGCTGATCTTCAATCACTGCAACTTAAGATTCAGAACTAGGTCTGAACCCTTCTTCACAGCCTGGTTCCAACGGCTGTCTTCTTGGATGGAGCTCTCTCTCTCTCTCCAACTACTTAGAACACTTCAACTGATTTGTGTTAATCTGTGTTGAATCATCTCTATCTGTTGATAGTATAAGCCTATATATAGGCCTTCTTCATGGTGACTGGCTGATCCGGTTCCTAACAGCTTTCTGACAACTCTGACAGGTGCAGTAGACCGCCTGGAATGACAGCTGTCAAGTCATCCAGTCAGTTCTTGAAATATTTGTAACTGTCTGAAAGTGTTGAGACAGTCTGTCTTTAAGTGTCGACAATTATAGACCAAGTATCGATACAAGTAGACTAAGTGTCGATACTAGCCTTCAAGGTGTCGACACAACTCCTTGTGTTGTAGAATTCACTTCTCGACACAGCTTCTTCATCATCTGTCGACACTGATATTGTGTGTCGACACAACTCCTTGTTCTTCAGTACTTTGTTGAATTCTTGTAAGTGTCGACACAACTCCTTTGTGTCGACACATCTTCATATGTTGAACTTGTTCAGTGTCGACACTTCTTCTTGGTGTCGACACTTGTCTTCTGTGTTGATACTTGCTGAGTGTTGACACAGCTACTTGTGTCGACACATCTTCTAATGTTGAGACTTTTGCTGAGTGTCGACACTTGTAAATGATTTGTTCTACTGGATGATCTCTTAGATGTCTATTAGCTGGAGGCAACCTGACTTCAGGTTGAACTCCTTCAGCTTCTTCAACTTGCTGCACTCCTTGGTCTTCTTCTGCATTTGGTACATGTAGTACTCCCCCTGGACAACAACCATTATCATCCACTTGCTGACTTGCAGTAGATTCTTCTTAAATAGTGAGCTTGTCCATCTTCTTAGTTACACCTGTGGAGCTGCAAATACTTCTAGACAACACATGGTTAATAAGTCTAGCTTCATCAAATACTACATGTATTGACTCTTCTACAACTTGAGTAGACAAGTTGTAGACTCTATAAGCCTTACTATTGTTGTTGTACCCAACAAAGATCCCCTCTTGGGATTTGGCAGCAAACTTAGTCAAGTAAGACTTTTCATTGTTAAGTATAAAGCATTTACAACCAAAGATCCTGAAATAGGATAGGTTTGGTTTTCTGCCTTTCACAATCTCATAGGGAGTCTTATTGTGGCTTTTAGTAATGGTAGCCCTATTGATTACATGGCATGCAGTATTAACTACCTCAGCCCAAAAATATTCTGGGAGAGATGTGTCACTTAATATGGTTCTACCAGCCTCAATCAAGGTTCTATTTTTGCTCTCAGCAATGCCATTTTGCTGAGGTGTTCTTGGTGAAGAAAATTCCTGAAATATCCCAAATTTTTCACATAGTTTTTTCATACTATCAGACTGGAATTCAGTACCATGGTCACTTCTTATTTTGACCACTGTACTGTCTAACTCATTCTGAATTTGTTTGACAAAGCTATAAAAGATATTAGGTGTTTCAGATTTCTGTCTAAGGAAGAACACCCAGGAAAACCTTGAGTAGTCATCTACAACCACAAAGGTATAGACCTTCCTACCTAGGCTGTGAACTGGCATAGGACCAAAGAGATCCATATGCAAGAGGTATAAACACCTCACAGCATCTTTGTTTTCAATGCTATTAAAGGTGGATCTAGTCTGCTTGCCCTTTTGACAAGCTGAGCATATTCCATCTTTAATACACTTAACTTGAGGACCATTCCTCACTAACTCTTTGCTATAGAGTTGGCCAATTGTCTTGTAGTTAAGATAGGCTAGCCTCTTGTACTATTTGACACAATGAGAGACTTTCTCATCAGCTACAAGACACACTGGAGAACCATTGTTCTCACACATAATGTCAAGACAATAGACATTTCTCTTTCTGTAACCTGTCAAAATGATCTCTTGATCATTTGACCTCCTGATATGACAACCATTTTTGACAAATGAGATATCATATCCTAAATCACTCAATTGACTTATACTAATAAGGTTATGTTTCAAACCTTTAACATAAGCCACTTGAGTAATTGTTATATGGGTGCTAGAAATATTACCAAAACCTTTGATGATTCCTTTTTCAGAACCACCAAAGGTGACTTTAGGACCATCTTTGATTGGTGTGTAGTCCTTTAGCAATCCGCTAGTTCCAGTCATGTGTCTGGAACATCCACTGTCCAAGTACCATATTGGGGCATGGCCACTTGGACTCACCTGCAAAACATATTAGTTGACCTTAGAACCCAAAGAATTCTTGGGTCCTTGGTGCTGGTTAGTATGCCTCTTAACAAAGCTACCTGCAGATCTTCCAACAGGCAGTTTGCTACTCACTTTGGCATTAGCATTATGCCAACAGTATATGGCAAAGTGGCCTACCTTGCCACAGCACCAGCACTCAAACATATTATACCTTTGCTTAGGTACATTCCTAGCTGTTTTATCTACAGCTGGCTTGTTGAGAGCTGGGGCTTTGCCCTTAAACTTGGACTGAACAGTCCTAGCAGGTTTAGTAAACCCCAGTCCAGCTTTACCCTTGTGAGGTATAAACTCATCAATCAAAGGTAGAACAGACTTTGGTTTAGAAAACCTAGCAACTATATCTCTCTCCTTCTGAAGACTAATCTCCAGACTTTTGATTTGATCATTCTTAAATGTTATAGTCCCCGTCTGAATAACAGTTATGTTTTTCAGTCTGGCTATTTCATTTAATTTTTAATCAAACAACTTCTCAAAATTAGTTGCAGCCACTTTGAGACTTGCAATCTCCTTAGCCTGACTCTTGGCCAAGGATTTGCTTTTCTTAAATGCTTGCAACAAAACTCTATATTCATCAATCAACTGATGAACATCCCCTTCAGACTCAGATGCACTCTCATCACTTGATGATGATGAATCTGATTCTGAACTAGCACTAGAAATTAAACTTAAAGAACAATTTTATACCTTACTTGGTCCAGGCTGCTCCTTCTTGCCCTTGAATTGAGTCTTCTTCTTATCATTAGACTCTTTCCTTTTCTCTGGACAGTCTGCAATAACATGTCCTTGTCTTCTACAGTAATAGCAAACAATTTTTGATAAGGTTGCTTAGCTTGACTTGGGCTTTCTCATGTCTTTCTTTGATGACTTCTTGTTCTGATAATAGTCATCTTTTCCCTGTGAAGTGGATGGCTTTGTCCTCCACTGTTTCTTCTTTAAGAACTTCTGAAAGTGTCTTGTGAAAGTTGCAAAGTCCTCATCACTTTCACTGCTCTCAGAATTTCTACTTGCTGACTCATCTGACACAGTCTCAGCTACATTTGGAGGTGGAGATGGTGACTTACTTCTGTATTTTCTGGTGGCTTCTGTCTTGAATGCCACTGTTCTTTCTTTATTCTCAATTCTAGTAGTCTTCTCCTCTTCTTTCCTTACCATCAACTGCATTTCATAGGATAGCAGTTTTCCAAACAAAGTTGGAGGGGGAATATCTGCTAACTTGGCCATTTCCCTAATGGCACAGATCTTGGTATCCCAATCCTTTGTTAGGGACCTCAAGAACTTATCATTTAGCTCATAATTACTGAAATCTCTTCCATAGGACATTAACTCATTAACTATCCTATAGAATTTCTTATAGCATTCTGTTATGCTATCAGACTTAACTTGCCTGAAACTTTCATATTCCTGGTTTAACAATGACTTTCTGTCCTGTCTCACCTCTTCTGAACCCTCCATATACACTATCAAGCTATCCCACATCTCCTTAGATGTCTTACAGTGTATCAAATTCTGAAAGGTAGCATCATCTATGACAGTCACAATGATATTCTGAGCCCTCTTGTCCATTGTGGCTAGAATTATCTCATCTTTTGTCATTTCAGAAAAGTCCATAGGTGTTCTCTGATTTGCATCTAAGACTGAAACCTTCATAGGCACATATGGCCCTTCTTTAACTGTGATATATATTCTAGGGTCTAATGCTTCCATAAATAGTCTCACCCTTTCTTTCTAGATGCCAAAAATCTCTTTTTTGCAAATGGGTAACTTCATGGATCCAAGTTTCTTATGATTCTCAGTTGAACCCATGTTTATTGATTTTCTTGATTCTGCACTTTACTTATACTGAATCTGCGAATAGGATCTACTCAGACAGTTAAGTCCTTTTTGAGTAACCTCCCTCTGATACCACTTGAAAGAAATTGTACCTAATCACCTAGAGTGGGGGTGAATAGGTGACTAAATCTTTTTGAAATTTTTAGGCAGATTTCAGATTATATCACAGATTTATAATTACTTCTTCAAAGCAAACAATCAGCAAACACAAAATAAACCATGCACACAGTGAACACACAGATTTATAGTTGTTCCCCAAGGTTTGGGTACATCCACTTTCCCCCTTCGCCTATCTAGTAGTGTACTAGATTCGGCCAAACTCCCCCACTATCTCAGATCCTCAGATCTTACACTCAGAACCCAAAACAGGTTCCTACAGCTCAGGCCCAAGGCCCTACAACTCATTCTTCTCCAAAGACCTACACTCAGCTTCTTCACAAAGCCTACACTCAGCCACAAGGCCTACACTCAGAGATATAGATCTCCTACACTCAGGCATACGGGCCCTACCACTCAGCCTTTATAATTACAGGCTTACAAATCAGATCCCTAAGGATCCTACAAGAAATTAGAATACAAAGATTATACCTACAACTCAGAGAAAAGAGAGATGAGTTGATAGTTTCTTGATGAGTTCTTGGAAGAACTCTGCTGAGAACAATCTCACTTGGCTTTTCTTCAAAGCTTCTTGAATGTAGAACACAATAGGATTGATTCACTGCAGCTGATCTTCAATCACTGCAACTTAAGATTCAGAACTAGGTCTGAACCCTTCTTCACAGCCTGGTTCCAACGGCTGTCTTCTTGGATGTAGCTCTCTCTCTCCAACTACTTAGAACACTTCAACTGATTTGTGTTAATCTGTGTTGAATCATCTATATCTGTTGATCGTATAAGCCTATATATAGGCCTTCTTCATGGTGACCGGCTGATCGGGTTCCGAACAGCTTTCTGACAACTCTGACAGGTGTAGTAGACCGGCTGGAATGGCAGCTGTCAAGTCATCCAGTCAGTTCTTGAAATATTTATAACTGTCTGAAAGTGTCGAGACAGTCTGTCTTTAAGTGTCGACAATTATAGATCAAGTGTCGACACAAGTAGACTAAGTGTCGACACTAGCCTTCAAGGTGTCGACACAACTCCTTGTGTTGTAGAATTCACTTCTCAACACAGCTTCTTCATCATGTGTCGACACAGATATTGTGTGTCGACACAACTCCTTGTTCTTCAGTACTTTATTGAATTCTTGTAAGTGTCGACACAACTCCTTTGTGTCGACACATCTTCATGTGTTGAACTTGTTCAGTGTCGACACTTCTTCTTGGTGTCGACACTTGTCTTCTGTATTGATACTTGCTGAGTGTCGACACAGCTCCTTGTGTTGACACATCTTCTAATGTTGAGACTTTTGCTGAGTGTCGACACATCTCCTTTGTGTCGACACTTGTACTTAGAATTTTGTTGAACTTTGCTAAGTGTCGACACAGCTCCTTGTGTCGAAACTTTCTTCATGTATTGAGTCTTCTGCTGAGTGTCGACACATTCTTCATCATGTCGACACTTATACTTAGACTCTGCTGACTTTTGCTGAGTGTCGACACAGCCTCCAAGTGTCGACACTTTCTGATGTAGACACAGTTCCTCTGGTTGTCGACACTACTTCTAAGTGTCGACACAGTTTCACTGGACTTTTCTTCATTGAGTGTTGACACAACTCCTTGTGTCGACACTTTCTGTCTGGTGTCGACTCTGCATCCCTGGTGTCGACACAAGTACTCCAAGTATCGACACTGCTTGCCTGGGTGTCGACACAAGTCTTCTTAAGTGTCGACACTTTTCTTCTGGGTGTTGACACATGCACTTAGAATCTTTTCATCTTTCCCTGCAAATACTTAACCTGCACAAGGCAACTCAAAAATACATCAAATACATTTTGATGTATATCATTGAGTAGGGTGAGGCTTCTTCAAATCAGGTACATTTAAACCAATGTACCCAACAGTATCCTTCTCAGATGTGGCTTATGTTGAAGGATTGGAACACAATATTATAAGCATAATCCAGCTCTGCGATAAAGGATACATAGTTGAATTTCATGCAGATAAGTGCTTGATAAAATCGGTTGATAATATGGAAACAATTCTATCAGGAACTCGTAGTAGAAACATATTTTGTTTAAATTTTTTTTGCATAGACTCTTCTACACCAGTGTGTTTTTTGGCTAAAGATCATGTGTATCTTGGTGAACAATGACATAAGAGACTAGAACATATTAATTTCAAAACTATTAATAAATTATTTTCACTTAATTTAGTACGTGATGCACAAAATGTCAAGTGCGCTAAAGATAGACCGTGTCACGCATGTGTAAAAGGCAAGCAAATAAGGGCTACCTTTAAAAGCATTATTGGCAAATACTTTAATAGATGTTTACATCTACTTCATATAGACTTGTTTTGTCCACTGCAAGTTAGAACTTTGGGAGGTAAGGACTATACATTGGTTATTATTGATGATTACTCGTGCTTTGCGTGTGTGTTATTTCTAAAACAAAAGTCAGATACCTTTGATATTTTTGCTAGTTTTGTCAGGCAGGTCCAGAATGAATACAGCTGTTCCGTAGTAAAAATCAGAAGTGACAATGGAACATTGTTAAAGTCTGGGTCCATGATAGAATCTTATGAAAGCCTAGGTATCTTTCATGAGTTTTCCTCTCCTCGTACTCCTCAATAGAATAAGTAGGTGAGAGAATGAATAAAACACTCATAGAGGCCTGCAGGACCATGTTGAGTGATGCCTCTCTACCAGAATACTTCTTGGCTGAAGCCGTCAACACTGCATGCCATGTGCAAAATCGAGCACTCATAAACAAGAACCACAATAAGACACCTTACGAACTTCTAAAGGGCAGGAAACTGACTATTTCATATTTTAAAATCTTTGGCTGTAAGTTCTTCGTCCTTAACAACGGCAAGTATCACACTACCAATTTTAGAGAAAAGAGATTTGAAGGTATTTTTGTAGGGTATAGTAGCCATAGTAAGACATATAGGATATTTAATAAGAAAACCCTGGTTGTAGAATAACCTATTCATGTTGTATTTGATGAGACGAGCTTGTTGCAAGGTAACTCTTCTAGTGTATTCATTGAAGATGCAGGTTCAAAGCTAAAAGAATTAAACTTGGATGAGCCAATTGAAGAAAAAGGTGAAAAGTTCATCAACATCACCACTCCAACCCCAGTTGGAGAGGTTGATGATCAAGATGAAGAAACCATTCAAGTTGATGAATTCACTCTTGTGGTTGAAGAAGCTCCAGATATAAGGACCTTAGATCTCAGACACTTGAAGGATCACCCAATGGACCTAATCATAGGAGATCCTCGGGATGGTGTCAGAACTTGTAGAGGAACTGTTAATGAGAATTTATATTTGAGTTTTCTATCACATGTTGAACCAAAGAAGTTTGAGGAAGCAAACTCAAATGCATTATGGATAATGGCAATGGAAGAAGAATTGAATCAGTTCAAGCATTGCCAAGACTGGAAGCTTGTTCCAAGACCCAAAGGTAAAAATATCATCGGGACAGAATGGGTCTACAGGAACAAGATGGATGAGGATTGAACAATCATAAATAACAAGGCTAGACTCGTCGCCAAAGGATACCGACAAGAAGAAGGAATCGACTTCGACCAGACATATGCTCTAGTGGCAAGGCTAGAGGCAATCAGGTTGTTCCTAGCATATGCTGCACATAAGGGCTTCACCGTTTATCAGATGGACGTAAAGTCTGCCTTCCTTAATGGTGACATAAAGAAAGAAGTGTATGTGGAAAACCTTCCAGGTTTCATTGATTCTAACTTTCCTGATCATGTCTATCTCTTATTTAAAGCATTATATGGTTTGAAACAAGCTCCTCGAGTTTGTTACGAGATGTTATCTAACTTTTTTCTTGAGAACAAGTTCACAGGAGAAAAGATAGATAAGATATTATTTCTTAGGGAAATAAAAGACAAGATTTTGCTAGTACAAATCTATGTCGATGACATTATATTTGGCTCTACTGACAACAACCTCTGCAAAAAGTTTTCCAAACTTATGCAAGGGAAGTTTGAAATGAGCAGCATGGGAGAGTTGAAGTATTTCATAGGACTTCAGGTGACACAATCTGAAGATGGAATTTTCATCTCTCAGACGAAATTCACCAAGGAGTTGATTAAGAAATTCGAAATGAAGAACGTAACCTCTATGAGTAATCTAATGGGTTCAATTATGTCTCTAGACTAGGATGAGAAAGGGAAACCTTTCGATGAAACCAAGTACATAAGTATAATTGGATCTTTGCTTTACCTTACCGTTAGTAAACCGGATATAATGTTTTCAACATGTGTGTGTGCTAGATTTCAAGTGAACTCTAAGAAATCTCACTATACTATTACAAAGCGGATTTTGAGATACCTTAAAGGTACACCAAATCTTGGTTTATGGTACCCAAGAAGTAATGACAGTGAACTAATTGGTTTCTCAGATGCAGAGTTTGCAGGAAGTAAATATGACAGAAAGAGCACTTCCGGGACTTGCCAATTCCTTGGAAGGAGGCTCATATCATGGAGCAGCAAAAAGCAGAATTGTGTCACAATCTCAACGGCCGAGTCAGAATACATTTCTGCCGGTAGTTGTTGTGCACAATTGTTATGGATAAAGAACCAACTGGAAGATTACAATCTAAAAGTCTAAGACATCCCTCTATTTTGTGACTCCTCCAGTGTGATTGCAATAGCCAACAATCCAGTCTCTCACAGCTGGACAAAGCACATAGAGCTACAATACCACTTCATCCGGGAGCATGTGGAGCATGGAGACATAGATCTGCAATATGTCCCAAATGACAGACAAAGTGCAGATATTTTCACGAAGTTGCTCGACGAGGCCAAGTTCTCGTTCTTCAAAATAAAATGTGGCACGCTCAACAAGGATGAAGGAGAATTAAGACAAAGGTAATAGGAAAGGTCAAGATCTGGTTTTACTTCAAAAATCAGAAAATTTCAGAATTTGGACATCATTTCTCGAGTACATCACTTGTACTCGAGAAGAGCAAAATTATTTCTCGAGAAGAATAGTTCTACTCGAGAACAGGAAATCTCTACTTGAGAGTAAGGCTCATTCTACTCAAGACCAAGGATTGTTATACTCGAGTGCTGATAAAATTCTTCTCGAGAACAATCTGTCCTCTCGAGAAATCTGGTGGGCAATTTTTCTTCAAGTTCAAAATTTTCATATCGGCACACAGACGCTTAGCCGCCTCATTCCAGGTATTTTTAATGATTATTTATATGTTTAATCATAAAAATTAGAGGTAACTATAAATAGAAATAAGTCCAAGAAATTTTTATACTCGATTTCAAAACCCTTCTTCTCGTGAAAAGTCGTTTCATCTTCCTCCGTCTCTGTCGTCTGTCGCAAGCCAGTTTTTCCTTTTGCCAGCCAGTCAGATCTATTTCTCGACATTCATGGCTTCGTTTTCAAAGCTAGTGATCGGGAGTGAACTCAGTTCTACCGGGATTGCAGAGATATCAGATGATTTCAAGAATGTCCTCCTTCTACTAGATATAGCCGGGTTGTCCTTTGTTCTTGAACATCCATGCCGAATTCTAACTTCTAAGGTTGAAGAATTCTTCCAGCACGCCAAGGTTAAAAGAAATGGGAAGGTACTTGATAAATTGTAAATATACCTATTTTCTGTACATTAATTTACTTGTTTTCATTTATTTTTGTCGTTTTTACTTATTTTTATTCAATAAATTGCTCCTTTTATTGTAAATATTATACTAACTTATTTTATTTTATTTTTCAGGAAAAAAACAAAAATCTGCCAAAAATTGCAAAGTCACGCTCGTGACCGGGGCGTGACACATCAAATTCCAGTGAAATCAGCAAATTTTGAAGTGAAAAGCTTGACACGCCCGGGGTCACACCTGTATCACCCGACACGGGGCGTGACCCAAGCCCGTGTCCACCCGCTCGACGTTTTCAGCTCAACGATCGTCGACCCCCTCGACACGCCTAGAGTCACGCCCGTGACCTAGGGCGTGACACCTCTTCCCGCTCGACGATTTTCAACTCGACATTTTCCACTCGACGTTTGTCGAGTGTCGACACCAGCCGACATGCCCAGAGTCACGCCCGTGACCTAGGGCGTGACCACTGCGCCTGGTCGACAAGACCCGCGCGGTGACTTTTTGACGCACCGCGCCCAAATCCACCTGCTTGACACGCCCAGCGTCACACCCGTGACCTGGGGCGTGACCACTGCGAGACCGACACGTGTCCAGCCCGAAGTCAACTTTCCCGTCAAATCGCCGGCCGCCTTCTCAAATAGTACTGACACGCCCCCTGTCACGCCCGTGACCAAGGGCGTGTCCCATGTAAATTTTTGTCTATAAATTCCAGTGTTCTGCTTGAGTTCCTGGTTCCTTTTTTGGATCCATTTTGCTTAGGATTGTGCTGCTGAAATGCTTCCAAAGGATTATGTAAGGGATATTTTCTCCCCCTCTCCTTAGCTTTTAGTTTCATGTCTTTGTAACTTGTCTTTTTATTTAATGAAATATGTTTTTTCTTCTCTTATATTGCCTTTGGAATGGATCTATGCAACTCACACCGTATGCAATCTTATTTGCTTTTGTTTTTAACTTAGTTTTCTTCTTTTTAATATGGGTGTGTGAGTGTATGAGTTTATTTTCATAGTTTTCATAAACATAGTTTTTAGTTCCTCTCATTTCATTTTTTATATGGTTATAAAGGTAACTTAAAAAGTGTTTTGATTTTTCTTTAACTTAGTTTTGTTTAGTTTGTAAAACCCATTTTTCGTTCTTTTTCAGCTTTATTTTCACTTTTTAAGCTCCTTTATAAAACTATAAGAATGAAAATCTCATCGTTTTACTTTTCCAAACACTTATATTTTTGCATTTATTTTCAAAACTTTTTCCTCTCTTATTTTTTTCGTCATCTTTTTATGCATTTCTACCGCATTCTAGCGGTATAAATGTATTCGTTTTAATTTTTCGGGCATTTTTATTTTGCGTTTATTTGCAAACCTTTTTGCCCGGTTTATTTTTATTGCATCTTTTTATGCATTTCTACCGCATTCTACCGGTAGAAATGCAGTTGTTTTAATTTTTCGGTAACTTAGTTTTTTGCAATTTTTTTTGTATGCGCATTTATTTTCGCCTACTCGTTAAGAGTTAAATGACGCTTGCTTATTTTACTTTCTGTAGAGTGCGTGAGTTTGTAATTTTCTTTATTTTCGCCTACTCATTCGAGTTAAATGGCAGGTCTTAATTTTCCCTACTCATTTGAGTAGGATTTGTGTGTGTTTTACTTTATGTCGAGAGAGTGTGTGCGTGAGTTTTACTTTATGTAGAGTGCGTGCGTGTGTTGCATTTATTTAGTTCTACTCATTTGAGTGGGACCCGCTTTCTTTCTCCCGCCCACGCATTTGCGCAGGGACTCGCAATTTACAGCTTTCTTCAGTCCTACTCATTTGAGTAGGACTTGTAATTTTCAGCTTTCCATTACTGCTTTATTTTACTGCTTTCATTTCCTGCTTTCCATTTTCTGCTTTCTTTTCTGCTTTTCCCGCAAGCCGTCCCCATTCCGATGAGTGGCTAACCGTTCTTAGCCCTCGGTATCGAAGAGCATTGTGACAAATAAAATAGCTTAAAATAATTAAAGGTCTCATTTTTCTAATTAATTAAAAGTACTTAAGGTTTGCCCGGGGTTAACGACGCGTTGGACCACATATCGATGTGTGGGCCCTATTTCCGTTTTCCATACGCTCGCCGAGAGGCCGTGCGTATGGAAAGATCACCCCTTGGCGAAGAGAGTTCCGCACTAACCCTCGAGAGAGGAGGCGCGCCAACTCTATCGGATTGGGTTCCCCACCAAATAGCGTGGTTCTTAGCGTAATGCAGGCGTTAAGAGGAATCCTTCGTCGGACGAGAGCCCGGTCGAATAGTCTTAGCGTTCAGGTGAGCGATAGCCCTATAGCTAGGTGAGCTCATTTTAGTGGAACCTCCACGGCCAAGTCTCCGGCTTAATTAATTAGAAATTTAGGAGCTCTTTTTATTTAAAGTCTATTTTAGTTCAATTGTTTTTTCGGTGCCATCGAGCTAAGCTCTTCATCGGCACCACCTTCAAGCTTTTTTTTATGCTTTCTTTTTATGTTTTCTGCATTCTTTTATATATACAAGCAGTCGTGCACGGGGGACCCCGTGCGGGCAACATTTGTCGTGGGTGCAACATTTGTCATGGGTGCGGCATTTGTCGTGGGTGCGGCATTTGTCGTGGGTGCGACATTTGTCGTGGGTGCGACATTTGTCGTGGGTGCGACATTTGTCATGGGGGCGACAGTTGTCGTGGGGGCGACAGTTGTCGGGGGGGTGACAGTTGTCGCCGGGGCGACAGTTGTCGCCAGCGGCTTTGTCGTAGGGGGACAGTTGTCATGGGAGCGACAGTTGTCGTGGGAGCGACATTTGTCATGGGGGCGACATTTGTCTTGGGGACGACATTTGTCGTGGGGACGACATTTGTCGTGGGGACGACATTTGTCGTGGGGACGCAATTTATCGTGGGGACTATATTTGTCGTGGTGGCGAGATTTATCATGGGGGCGACAATTGTCGTGGGGACAACAAATGTCGAGGGGATGACGTTTGTCATGGGGGTGACATTTGGCATGGGGGGAAACATTTGTCGTGGGGGCAACATTGGTCGTGGGCGACGACATTGGTCGGGGGAAGCGACATTGGCCGGGGGAAGCGACATTGGGGTCGTGGGGGGCGACTCTGATCGTCGGCGGCTACATTGTGTGTGGGCAGTGGAAAGTAACATGGGATGTAACACTGCGGTGGTGGTCGTAGGGGGCGACATTGGTCCTGAGGGAGAGACATTAGTCATGGATGGCAACATTGGTCGTGTGCGTGACATAAGTCATCGGGGTGACATGGGTCGTGGGTGGAGACATCGGTCATGGGCGGTGACATCGGTCGGGGGAGGCGATATCGATCGTTGGCGACATCGGTCCTGGTCACCGACATTCGGTGGAGGCTAATATTATTGTTAACATGTACAAAAATCCTTCAGAAAATATCGGCGATGGCTTTTGTATATAGATTCTCTATGATGGCTTTTGCATGGGGATATATTTTATGTAGTGTTGGAATTCTAATTTGAAAGTAATACTTAAAAAAAAATAAAAACCAGCATATATAATAATGAACTTATTTACAAACCAGCATATATAATAAAATTCTTATGTTGATCAATTCTTGAAGCAAATGATAACAAATGAACAAAACCATAACCTGTTGAACATTGTTGTTTCCATTACCATAATAAAAACCCGCTTGTTCCATGACTACAATAATAACTGGCTCGTTCCATGACCACAACCATAATCATAACAGAACTATAGAATAATTTAAAAGATAAACAGATAAAGTGCATAACACTACATCTAAGCAAAATCATTTAGTATCTCTTTTTCCCAGCAACTCCTTCGCGGCGGCATTTTCGTCGTAGTTCTTTGGAACCAGATATTTTGACGGCGTGAATAACTCACGAAAAGCAAAAGCCCATTGATCCTCATCGCTTAGATCCCTTGGCACCCTTTTTATGATCTTTCGGAGCCCCTTGTACTCTGATTTAGGCCTTAAGTGATACGGTAATGGTAAATTACCGTCTTTGTCTTTGTAATATTCGTCAATGCTATCAGGCATGCCATCTACAAAAAATATAATTCAATGTGTTATGCTATGTAACTGTAGTGCAGGCCAGAAATCTAGAAATAGAAAATAAGTAAGCTGCTTACACATTTTATCTTTATGGTGTGACATCAAGTAATGCCTGATAAAATTTGCCTAATTTAAAACATAAGTTAGAGATAATGGTTATGAAATCTTTAAAATATATTTAGAAGAATTAATAAAGTACAAACTAATCACGCACATCATTATATAAAGTTTTTTAGCATTAACACAATTTCAGCAAAACAAATTTAGAAACATAATTTGATTGTAGGCGACGACATTGGTCATGAGGATAGAAATTCTGCGGATAAAATATTTGGCACGCAACAATCAAAATAAAAGAGCATATTGATTAATAAATTTCACGGAGCAAATTCATACATGTAATTTGGCTTGATGCTTGTAATTTTACCTGAGATAGGTAATAAAACAATAAAACACATAAATATTACAAAAGTTTCAGTAATTCTTACAATCTATGTAATTTGGCCTGATGCATGTAATTTTGTGAATATTTCCTTGAACACAACATTTCTAGTGTATACTCCTTCACGCCCATCCAAAGTACCATTTTTAACCATCACTTTGGTGCTGCTTGCAGAAACTCCTCTTGACAATGCCACATACAGTTGACCATGGCTAAAAACATCATTCGGTAAATATACTCCAACATTTGAAATTGTTTGGCCCTGTGATTTGTTGATGGTCAGAGCATAACTTAAACGTACTGGGAATTGCTTACGGTGAGCTCGAATGGCAGCTTAACATCTTCTGCACTCTTCAAGGGAATTCGTGGTAGAAATACTCTGTGCCCTTTAAATTCTCCGCTCAAAATTTCAGCTTCAATAACATTTCTTGAAAATGTTACACATGTAAGCCTAGTTCCGTTGCACAATCCAATTTTTGGATCAATGTTTCTGATCAGCATTATTGGTGAACCTTTCTTGAGATTGAGCTCGTGAGGTGGTAGATTTCCCGGATTTATTGAATTCAAGAATTCTGGCAAATATAAATTATGGGTGTCATCCACAACAGAATCAAAAGAGTAGTATGTTTTGCATTCTCTCGGATATATTTCAAGACATTTTTCATTTATTCTGTTGACATCCTCATTTAAAGGTGTTATTATTGCTCTGCTTTCCATATATCTGACATCAATTGGGGAACCTAGCTCAGGAAATATTGCATCAATCAATATATTTACAGAACGTTCATCTTCCCAAGGTATGACCATGGAGTTTGGAATTTGAATCATATCATCTAGCACAGTTGGCTCATCACCGTTACCCACATGCAGTAGGAACTCTGAGAAATGAGGATCGTCAACAGCTCGCATGTTCACAGTTAAGCTAAGAATATGAACATTTGTCCAAAGATATGATTCAACGATGCTCGCGCTAATAATTTGAGATTTGGTTCCGTTTACAACCACCGGTGTTAGCTGACGGAAATCACCACCAAAGATCATAACTTTGCCACCAAAGGGCAGATTGACATCAAGCACATCCCTAAAAGATCGATCCAAAGTCTCAAATGCCTTCTTATGAATCATTGGGGCCTCATCCCAAATAATTGCTCCGGCTTGTTGTATCAAATCACGCAAATCAGACTGTTTATTAAACTTGCATGTTGACATTATTTCAAATCTGATGGGTATTTTGAATTTTGAATGTGCAGTCCTCCAACCTGGGAGCAGGTTTGCTGCGATCCCAGACGAAGCTGTTGCTAATATAATGAACCCTTCCTTTCTGAAAGTTGCTAGCAGTGCCCGATAAAGGTATGTTTTTCCCGTGCCACCTGGACCATCTAAGAAAAACATTGCATTTTGTCTTTTTCGTATAGCTGTACCAATTATGTTGAATGCTAACAATTGTTCTGGATTATATGAGTGAACTGAATCAATGTCATCATCAGATATTGAGAATGACCGTTCATGTTCTATTAGGCTGGATAAATTGTGCAAACCCTCAAAACCTTCACTTATGGACGGCAGACCAAAATCTATTACTGTTTTTTTATGCTGCTGCAGAATGTCATCTAAATCATGAAGTAACTTATCTTTTATAAAAGTGTTACATGAAGTGCTTGCTGAGCTGTAATCTTCAGTCATACTGTTAAAGTTCTCATCCCACAGGTCTTGTACACAGGTCGGTTCACAGTATAACAAAATTGTTGCAAAAAGTCTTCTCAACGAAATTGGCAATTTAAAACATCTTGCTTCAGCCAGGCAATCTCGAATGCTATTATCCTCTTCAAGAAGTCTGTGTTGCTCTGCAGCCTGTTTAAATGTTGTACATTGAATACCAGTCACACACGTTAAATCCTCAAATGATTTTGGACCCTTAACATGATTGAGTAGCAGCCGCAAGTAAAATCTTTCACCTTCCATTGGGTTGACTGCATATATCCTACCAATAACCCTTTGGGTTGATACCCTCGGTATCCATTTGCGCTCAGTAGTTAAATACCTGTAGTACTTTGGAAAATCTTTATATAGGTACTTCTCGAGCTCTTGGTTGTCATTGTACAAACTAAAAAATTCAGTCAGCATCGATCTGGAGTTCCTCTCATTTGCCAGCACATTTGAAATTGTTTGGTCACTATCGAAGTGGACCTGATGTTGATTTGGTAGATGAATTTGTAGTCTCGAAACAGAGGGATACATCCTCGTCATCTCAAACTTAAATATCTTCCACAAAGCCTCTAGCGCACAAACCCAACGACCGTCGACTTATTTGCTCACCTCATCATAATTAGGGGCAGACCGAACTTCAAACGACACGCAGTCATGTCCCTTGTAAACATACTTATACAAATACTTGATACTTTTAATACTACTACATATTTCAATATTAATATGACAATCATACTTTAAGAGTAACCACGGGTTATATGGTACGACCCATCTATTATCCACAACAACTCCACGACCAACTGTAATAGTTCTATTGTCAAGCCAACGCCGATATATAGGATGTGAGTCATTCCCTTGGACAGTATATTCTGCAAAAGGCTTAGGATATCTTTTATTGCACCCAAAATTTTTCATGCACTGAGCATTTGGTTTGTAGTGACCACATGGGCCATGTATCATATGTTTTAGAACTGCATCATATAAAAGGCGATTCTCCTCTTGATTGGGTATCTCAGAACTGACCAACGAATCGTACTCATCCGGAGTATTTAACTTATCTTCTGCATCAAAAATAGCTAACATATGCACGTTGGGTAGACCTCTCTTTTGAAACTCAATGATGTGAACGTGCGCAATCACCTTTCCAAGGATACATTTATTGAAGATTTCATCTTTCAAATTTTCATACTTTGCTCGAAAAATTCTCGTAAGGAGATCTGGACGATCATGTGGCAATTGTCCTGGATACAGTTCATTTTTTATTTCATTCCAGTTGGGATTGCATGTCATGGTTAAGAATATATCTGGTTTGTCGTAGTGTTGGACGATTGACATTGCATCTTGATATCTCTGATACATATCTCGGGGGCTTCCAATGAAGGAGGACGGAAGGACGGTTCGTCGCCCAATGTTTCCTAAGCAGAAGGAATTTCACAAAAGAAGGTAATGAACATCTATATGTATTAAAGTATAGGAGGAACATCAATAAGTAAGTGAGTGTACCTGCATCATTTTCACCAGCATTTAAGCAATCTTGCAAACCCCGATATAGCTCTGCACGAATCTTATTTTGATTCAGGCTAATCCATCTCAATTTCTGAGTCTCAATCTTGATGTAATTATCTACGACATACTGTTGATGCAATCATCCACCATGAAGGAGTATCGATGGATTATTCAAACGTATCTATATCAAGCCACAAATTGATCGAGCTTAGTACATTGAAAATCCAATCCATGAAGTTATGAAGTAATAAGTAGAAATTTTGAAACCTGTAGCAAGCATGCATAGAAGTCACAACAACTAACACGCAACCCCTGATCTGTCTGAAAAGCTAAATCCCAACCAAAAGTACCATGTGGTAGTAGAAGTGGGTATTGAAGTGCATCGTAATAACCCGCGTACTCTTTGATTGTAGTTAGATGTCCTGTTGTAGAATGAATTTTTATGTCCCTATCGGTAGACTCTGCAAAATCTTATACACCCACCAATATTGCAGCCACCTGAGATGCGGTTGGAAGGATGTATTGTCGGTCGGTAGGCCGTCGTTCACGAATAAGTAGTTGACACGATTGTAATTGCTGATGTTCAGCAATTTGTCTAAAATTCATGACATACGGGTTGTTAGTATCAAGGATATATTTGATCTCATTCAATATTTCTATATCGAGTCCATTACTTTCCTCCAAACGATGTGAAGTTTCATTTTCGGTGACATAGATGAACATCTGTAGAAATCGTGGTTTGTTTCCCGGAGTAGGAAACAGAGAACCAATCTTATGATATATAGCTCCATGCGCTCTGAATGTGTACAAACCTTGGTTGAACGCCGGGAGTGTTTCGTCAAGCGTCACACCCATGGATGTGAAAGAGAATACGTGGTTGTATGCACGAATATTTTGCCTGAAATGACGCCCTTTTGTGGTCTGGTCAGTGTAAAGAGCCATCAATTGGGGGGGGGGGTACAGGAATGGGAGGTAAAACTACTTTGCCAAGTTTGCAGCATAAATTTTTTGATTCTTTGTGAAATAATCGAGCTGCACAGTCTGGGCAAGTGGTCTGTTATGGGAGCCGAAAGATGCTGACATTGTCGGATGAATGGTAATTTCTTGCTATATTTCGACGGCCTGTCCTCGTGGTGAGTGCTGGTTGATTATCATTAATTTCATCTGGCTCGGTTGGTTGGACTTCCAAGGTTGATTATAAAGCAAACGATGCACGTGATTGTCTTCGCCTCGCATTCATTGCACTCCGTTGTTCCGAACTCAATGTTTGGCGCCAATTACTAACACGCACTCGGGTTGACTCTCGAGCCTGCTCAGGCGTTGTCGTCAAAGTCGAAGGCCTCCCTCTTTTACGCTGAACTGGCCCAACCTGAGTTGTCAATGATGATGACTCCCCTGCTTGATGTTGGTCTGCCATCTGTATGTTTTTGCACTGTAAGGTGAGCTCAAACTATAAATAATAAATCAATCTCGATTTGTACAATATATTAGGGTTTAAAAGTTTATGTAGATAAATTAATGTAGATAAATTAATGTGTGCTCAAACATGAATTGATCCTTTCAATTTGTCGATTCAAAGTTTATGTAGATAAATTAATATAGAGTTTAAAAAGCCCAACTTCAGTATTGATAAGCATGAAGTTTAAAAAGCCCAAATTTAAGTTGGTTACAGAACTGAAGTTGTAACCACACTTTAAGAGCAAAAAAATTAAATAAGCATGAGTGCTTATTTACTGTTGAAAGCAGTGCACGGTCGGATTTAGCATGGCAAAACAGTGGTAAAATTTAAGCCAAAATCATGGTTGATCCTATCATCCATCCTATCATCCTATCAAGCCAATGCTAAAACAGCACCTGGATGTGCTCTTAACAGGGTAGTAAATGCATGCAAATATTAGTGTTGAGTGTTAATCAAAGCACAAAAATCATGGTTGATAAAATTGAAACCAAAAAAATTTAAAAGCACACAACTCTCAAATCACCGAAAATATGAAATTATGGCATGGACTAAATTCCTATAGTTTTATGTTCACACTATACACGGAGGATCAACACATGAGCATGATTTTTGCATTGGGTATTATTTAGCCAAACACATAAGGAGAAATCACGAAGAAACCACTAAAATTAAGGAAATAACCACACCTTAAGAGCATGAAGAAATCACTGAACAACTGAAATTAATCACACTTTAAGAGCAAAAAAATTTAATGAGCATGAGTGCTTATTTACTGTTGAAAGCAGTGCACGGTCGGATTTAGTATGACAGAACAATGGTAAAATTTAAGCCAAAATCATGGTTGATCCTATCATCCTATCAAGCCAATGCTAAAACAGCACCTGGATGTGCTATAACAATATAAACACAACGGGATTCAATTTTTTTGAAGTTTGAAGTATGCTATTTCCTAACTTCAAATAAATGTGCATATGCTATTATGGTGAGGAGTTTGGACTAAATTCCTGAACAGGAAAAAAAATGCAGAGAAAGATGAGTTTCCCAACCAAACAAAGCTAATGATTATCCCAAACCTGCAAACACAGCGGGATTCAATTTGCAACTTCAATGAAAAAAATCAGTCAGGAGAAAATCAGTCAGGAGAAAGCTTTAATTAGAAGAAATGAAAACGGACAATGAAATGAAACAATGAGAAAATCAGTCAGGAGAAAGCTTACCGGGCAAAGAAAGCACAAAGCGAGGACAAAGCTTTGTCGGAAGAAGTATAAGCCGTAGGAGCAGTTCTTGCGGTTTAGAACAAAAATTAGCCAAGAGGGAAGAATGCAACAAACAATCCTGAAGCGCGGAGAAGCAAACAGAACAGAAAATGACGAAAACGAACAAAAATGATCGCGATTTCTGCGGTTTAGGAGAAAAATCAGCCAAGAGGGAAGAATGCAGCAGACAATCCTGAAGCGCAGAGAAGCAAACAGAACAGAAAACGAACAAAACGAAGAAAAATGATCGCGATTTCTGCGGTTTAGAACAAAAATCAGCCAAGAGGAAAGAATACAGCAAACAATCGAGAGAATATGCAACTTACCGGGAGCAAGAGGAGGAGCTCTGTTGATGGAGGAGGAGGAGATCTGTTGATGGAGGAGGAGCTCTGTTGATCGCGATATGAAGAAGAGTTTAGGCGGGGCTCTGTGTAGAAGAGGTAGGGTTATACCCGCATTTACAGCGGGTGGCAGTCGAGGGATTATAGGACTGCGGGAGGTAAGGGTAGCGTGTAGGTGAGGAGAAAGCCAGCTTTCGACGTGATTCCTTCATTTCTGCGACGGTAGCGTGCCTGCGGGATTAGCTTTTGGCTTATGGGGAGAAGTGAGGTCTGAGGCGGAGTTGGGCATGGGGAGATGAGAAATATAACATATATAAATATAGTAAATACAATATCAAATGACCCAAATACCCTAGTATTAATGAGGAGAGTTAGAAAAAATTGAGGGGCAAAATGGGATTAAAATGTTACACCATCTCTTCTTTTGGGTTTGCTTATATAATAAAGATAAATACCCGACAAGTATTATCGGTAAAATAATAGTCCCCTCCATGGAAGAGTAGAAATAATCGAACCGACCCCGAGAACAATACGACCTCGATATTCCACCCGGAATATCCTGTACTATTCACGATAGGTGCACTTGCCTCCTTTCGTTAAAACTCGATAAACCCGTTTTATATCCAAATAAATAAATACGCGCGCCCCATTTTCTAAATAAAAAATCACTTCCGCTTTACTTAAATAAAACCGCCGGGGCGCCATTCTTCATAATAAATTTTTGGAGTTTTAACCATCAAGTTTTTGGCGCCGTTGCCGGGGAGAAGTCGTTTTCGTTATTTTGAACCCTGAAAATCTATTAATTTTACCTTATTATAAAAAACTATATATAATAATAATAATAAACTACTTAAAAACAAAAAAAACTTAAAAATATATATATATTTTTATCATATTATTATTATTTATAAAATATTTTTCTGAAATGACGTCGTTTTCTACTAACACAAACAAAACAACAACAAAAAAAAACTAACTTAAAAACTAAAAAAAACTCTAAAAACTTGAAAAAGTATGAAACCTAAAAATCTAAAAAATCTACAAAAACCTAAAAATTCAAAAAATCAAAAATCTAAAAAATCTAAAAAATCTAAAACCCGAAAAAGAAAAAAAAACAAAAACCTCAAAAAAAAACTCTAAAACCAAAAACCTAAAAAAAATCTAAAAACTTCAACAATGAATAAACAACAAACATAATAAAAAAAAGAGAAAACCTTAAAAACTTAAAAAACTAAAAAAAAAAAACTAAAACACCTACTTAAAAACAACTACAAAATAAAAAACGTCCTAAAAAAATACATTTGTATAAAGTTTGTCTATTTATTTTCTTTTAACTTGTTTTCTTTTGTTTCGCTTCGGCGCGCTTCCATTCTTGTGCATGATAGGGGTGCGCATTTCCATCACACTCACGTAGCTAAGGCCTTAGCTACCTTCGACTCCCCCACGCACATGCCCCCCTACCGCCCGCAACCTTTTAGCCGAATTTTTCGTTTTTTTTTTGTTTTTTCTATTATTGTTTTGCTATTCTTTCGTCTTCTAACAATAATGCAGGGTTTCGACCCGGGCCACCCAGACTCGTCTCAGGGAAGCTCCTACCCTCCCTTTTTCTTTTTGTACTTATTCTATTTTGTATATTATCTGTTCCGCATACTTAGATTACAACATTGGTGACAATGTTGGGTTTAAGTATGGTGGTGTTTTCGTATTTCTTTATTTCTGCACTTTACAAAAACGCATAAAAATACAAAAACATTACAAAAAAATAAAACCTAAAATTTTTTTCCTTGTTTTTATTTTCATAAAACTTCAAAACAAAATCATAAAACTCAAAAAATTCACAAAAAAAAACAAAATCTTTTTACTTTGTAAATAGTTTTTGTAAAAATCTCCCCCCTTCTTCTTATTTATAAAAACTCGCATCTTGCCTGCCCGCGACGTTCGACTCATCGAACCAACCATTCAAATAATAGTTTGTTCGCGGGCTGCATTCGAGTTTTTACTTTGTACCCTTTTTTAAATATCTCTCTCCCCACTATCTTCTTTGTAAATAGCACTTCTTTCTCTCCTCATTCTTGCAAATTACTTATCGAAATACACTAAAAATCAAAAAAAAAAATTTAATTAATTAGAAAAACCAAAAATCCTAAAAAAAGAAAATAACTCTAAAAATCTTAAAAAGATAATAATTAAAACACAAAAAAAAGATAAAAACTCTAAAAATTCCAAAAAAAAAATGTTTTGTTAAATTATGTAACAAAATAATTCGAATATACCATATCTTAACCATTTTTGCTTTCCAAAAATCTAGTTTCGAGTTAATTTATATGCGAATTTTAGTTATTCTTTGCTTACTATTCGTTTAATAAATTGGAATTTTGTTTAAAAAATTTTTAGTTGATTTATGTAAGTCTTGGAAAACCTATTACTTTTTTTTCAATTATTTTCTCGAGAGTATGCTCATTAATTATTTTTGGATTATTTACGTATTAATTTTTTCCATTAATATCATGAAGAAAAAAAATTTGATTAACATTTAAAACAGTAGATTTTAAAAGAAATTGCTTAATGAAGGGATTTGAATCATTTGATTAAAACAATAGATTTTTTTCTTCAAAATAATAGTTTTCTTCCTAGACACTTCAAAAGTATATATATCTTGTATGTAAATCAAGTGTTAAAAAACATCATTTGATCAAATATTTAACTTTTCAATTTTATTCATCTTCATTATCAAATTAACAATTTCATTAATTTATACCATTTGGGAGCGTTGTAACGTCAAGACAATGTCGTGGCCTGAGTACAATCATGTAGGGGCACCGGGGAAAGGGTACGGTATGCACTGCCAAAATTGTGTTTATCTATCGGATATTAAAAAGGAAAAAACGTCATTTGATTAAACATTCATTTTCCAAATTTACCCATTCTTTTTAACAAAATTCCAATTTTTAAAATTCGATAGGACAAAGTAGTATAAGGACAAAGCCTCGATGGGCTGTATTCTCTATTACTTGGTTGTAATGCCATCTTCTGAAAAGAAAATCTCTTTTATATAAATCTGTCGAATTCTCTTTTGATTTTTGAATAGACAGAGAATACAAAAACAACATTCAGAAATTCTCAGTGTAGAAAACACTTTGTTTTCTCCTTGATCTTACTGAATAATAAGAAGAAGAACAATCACTATCAAGAGTCTTCTTCAACTTCAACTTCAAGAGTTTTCAAGGACAACAATCTCTGAATCAGTCAGAATTTTTTGGATCATCTCAAGTCAAGGCTGAAGACCTACTACACCCAGTGCAAGACTTCAAGTGATTTCTGAAGAAGTCTTGACAACAACAAATCCACTAGTCTTCTCAGTTGTTTGAGAAAGAGAAGACACCATCAATCTTTTTCCCCCCACTTGTAAAATGGTTTATTAACTCACTTCAAAAGTTTATTTTGGTTTTTGGGATCCTGATCAAAAGCTCAAAGTTTGCAGTCACCTAATCAAAACTTCTAGTGGATTCCTACCAGGGTAGTATAAGAGTGGATGTACCCAGGTTGGGGAACCACTATAAAATTTCCTGTGATGTCTGGTTGCCCTTTTTGTTGTTGTTCTTATTGTCATTATGATAGATTAGTTTGTTGTGTTGTGGTAGATTAGATTAGATTATCTTTTCATTTGGCACTTGCTTCCCCAACTCCTTTTTCCTTCGGAAGAATCTGTAGGCAAAGCGTCAACATCTATTTTTACCGAAGAGAGGAGTGTAAAGAGAGTAAGAATACCGGAGGAATCCCGGAGTGGGAAGGATCCTGCGAGACTGACTCATCTCCGGTCAGGTCGCGTCTGACCACTTTGGCTTTCTTCATCTTCGGGGTCGATCCGGGGACTTTGCACGTAAGCCAGGGGGCGAATGAGCCCATCGAGGCTTTGTCCTTATCACGGACAATGTTGAGGCAATCTAGAGGTTCCTTCAAGAGCGACATTGTTGTGGAGGCGAGAACCTGAAAAGTTGAGGGGCAAAAAAGCCTCTACCCCCATTAGAATATTTATAGAGTCATGGAGGGGCCCACTAAAGATTCTCTTAGAGGTGAACAAGCACTCAACAAATACTTGGGGTTGGATGATTCTTTTCGAGCTTTGCGAAAGCTCGCAAAGAGAGGGGATTGTGTACAACCCCGTATTCGCTGAGCAAACTCTCTCAAGCAGGTTCAGGGCAAAGAAGGATGTTCGGACCCAATAATACAAGGTTGGCAAGTGAGGAAGGTTGTCCCGCACTCGCACAGTGCCAAAAGGGGGCATTCACATTGATTCAAAAAGGTAGTAGAGGAGGATGGACCCTCAGGAGAATGCGATCTTCATCGAGCACTCGCCCAGGCCTCGCGCTTTAACGCCCATGTAAAGTTCTCGCCAAGTCTGGCGAATGGTTACAAGATGGTCATTCACTCTTCAGAGAATCTCGAGGAGGCGAGTGCATTGTTCTCCTAGCACTCGCCCCTTCAAGCGAATGGTGCCTTAATGGATAACTCGCACGGTGGGGTCCAAAGATGAAATTAATTGGATTCCCTTGCAGGGCTACAAATAACCTTCCATAACAACGGAGATTGGTTGTTGGCAGACCACTTTTGGCTGCATATAGCTGTTTAGAACAACGAAGCCTCGCTATTTGCATGCCAGACTTTAAACTATAAATAGACCCATGGGGGTACCTCAGAAGGCACACTTTCGAGCTTTCCAATGTTCTTACTCTCTGATCTTCTAGTGCTTTTTGAGGTGCCCTTAGCTCAGAACATGCTAAGGAGGGGAAACACTCTAAGATCTTCCGGTTGTGTGGTGGGACCTTCGTGTTGGGGCCTTCGATCGATTCTGGTTCTAAGTCTTTGGTCATTCAAGCTCACTAGGGAGAAGTAAGTGTGCGACACCGTTTCCCCAAGGGTTCGAACTCCACAGAATCCGAATTTCAATTTCAACACTGGTGATGACTCCGATGGGATACAACATGTTAAGCAATTTTTAAATTCTGTCTTTTAGATCAAAGATCCAGGAAACCTTCGGTATTTTCTTGGACTAGATTTTGCACGGCGACCTGAAGGCCTTGTTTTTTCCCAGCGAAAGTATTGCATTTACCTTCTACAAGATGCTGGCCTCTCAAGGTGCAAACCTGTGGAGACCTCGTTGGAAGTCAACTGCAAGTTGTGTGCTCAGGGATCTGAGTCTGACACTCTACTTCCAAATTCGGAATACTATAAGCATCTTGTGGGAAAACCAATATACCTAATAGTTACAAGATCAGATATCTCATTTGCGGTTGGAGCGGTCAGCCGCTTTATGCACACTCCACGGGTTTCTCATCTTCAGACAGTGGAACGCGTTCTCAGATATCTGAAGACTACTCCTACACAAGGAGTTGTGTATAAACCATCTTCAGAGCTTTCTCTTATTGCTTACTCTGATGCGGATTATAAGGGCTTGCTGGACGATCGACGATCTACAACTGGTTTCTATACTTACTTTGGAGGAAATCTTATCACATGCCGGAGTAAGAAGCAGTCAATGGTTGATCGCTCGTCTTCTGAGGCTGAGTACCGTGCGATAGAGGATATTGTATCAGAACTCACATGGCTTGAAAGTCTTCTTATGGATTTGGGAGTTAAATTATCCTCACCTTCAACGTTTTTTGTGACAGTCAGGCTGCAATCCATATTGCAAAAAATCCCGTGCTACATGAGCAGACCAAACATATTGAAGTTGACTGTTACTTCGTTCGAGAAAAGGTCTAATCGAAGATGCTAAAGCTTGAGCATGTTCCTGCTTCTGGGCAAGTTGCTGACATTCTTACCAAGGCATTACCTCGGAAATTGTACCATCAGTTGCTGTCCAAGTTTGGTGCCTACGACTTGTATGCTCAAGCCTGCAGGGTAGTGTTAGAGAATTTGATGGAAAACGATGTATAAGGCCCATCTATAGGCCCTCTTATTTTATATTCTATTAGTTTCACTTCTCTTATATAGGATTCTTTCTCCTTCTCTTCTCCCATATATTTGTACTCACTCTTGTATTTTGGTCATGATAAAGTATATTCAAGATTTGTCTCTATTTTTCTACACAATTAAATAGTTTGTTTTTTATCCAATTAAGCATAAATTCATCCTTCTATATAAAGAGGGCTAGGAGTAGTTAAAATGATATCCAATTTAAAGCATTGATGCTCACTGTGGACATTGTTATCCCTTCAAGCGCCGGGCTTTGGAGGAACACTTCACGGAAGTTCAAGGATTCACCATCCAGGTCCGAATCAAAAAATAAAACATGCAACAACAGCTATAGAAAGCAGAAGAATGTTATCAACACATGTTCAAATTCCATGCATGACAATCATTGAAACCCAAAAGGTGTATATTAATTGCACAATTGGAATATATTAAAGCAAGGAGGTGAAATCTGAATATTTTCAAAAGAGGATATCTATAACAAAATCTAAATAAAATAAAATAAAAGCGTATTTTATGACAGATATTTATAACAGTTTTCAAAACCATTTTCCATGCTGCAGCACAAGATCTTCCTCAAAATAGAATTCACTAATGTCATCCATTAAGCTCAATGCCATTAAAAAGCCCTCTTTTTGTAGGACCAACAGGGCCAAACCCCGATATGACTGAAGAAGATGAAGAAGGCATATACCTAGAGGATTTCATATTTGTAATGCTTGCAACAGAAATGGGACTGGGCCGACTGGCCACAAAGAGCCTTGAGCATCCCTTGTTGTCAATCACACTAGCTATGCCTCCATCCATAAGCAGAAAAACACCAGAATAATGTGCCACTGATTTCAACTATGAAAAAGAAGCCATATATTTTCAGCAGAACTTGTAGGAAGATTCATCACAGAACATGTCTAATGTTTCATCTGGAAAATTATAGAGGTCAAATTCACTGATCAAACTGAGAGCCCATCACCCAACCTCACAAAATGGTGATCTATCGCTGATGAATTATATAAGAATACATTTAGTCCACCCAGTTCAAATATGAGACCATGAATTCCAAACATCGCCTTCATATAAGAAAAGTAAACCCTAGGAAAAGAATTTTATGCAAGTGTATTTGCCCGACGTGCAAACATGTTACTGGAATTATTACAGAACTAACCCATTCATTATCCAAACTTAATCACATAGTAAGCTTAATCAAGTTAAATTTTATGAGAAAACAATCACTAAAAGCATATGAAACATCTGGCACAACAACACCTGAAGAAAAAGAACCTGCCCAATAAATAAATCATAAATAAAATAAAATAAATCCAATAATTAATGTATGTTGTAAACTAATAACACCAAAAAAAAGATGAATTGACGCAAAAAATTTAAAATATATATATAATAAGTTTAAAATCACAGGAGTGCTGCTATTTTAAGCCTAATATTCCCGCCAACAATAGAATGCCCCAAACCCAATATCAATACATTAACTTATTAAAAGCGTCTCATTCACAACCAAAATCATAAGGATGTTTCATGAAATTAAAAGATAAACTCATCCAAATGAATGACAGGGGAGGTTCAAATTGATCGCATTCTACAACCCTATCCTGAATGCAATTTGCACTCTAATAGTCTAATGGCAGAACTATCCTGAATGCCAGGGGAGGGGAGGTTAACTTTGCACTCATGGAAGGAATCAATGTCAGGTGACTTCTTCAAAGTTTCAAACCACATGCATAAATTGATGGTACTACAGCTGCAGATTCAAAGTTTCAATCTATCCTGAATGAAGAAAAAAAAAATCTACTCTCGACGAATCATCTAGATTTCAACATAGATTATCTATTTTTGTTGGGAAAAAAAATTTCCCCCAAGGTCTTAGCCCATGAAATTTGCCATGGACTACATGTTGAAATTGTTGAAATGGAAGTGACAGTCTGGGTGGGCTGTTCGGGCGGAATGTGCAGAAAGTCTCGGCAGTTTCGATGATCAGACCGGGTTGTCTTAGCGGACAAAGCTGGCGACTTGCTAGGCCGGCCAGTGTTCTGCGGCTTGTTTCCCAGGTTGTTTCAGGCGGATAGGATGATTATCCGCTCAGTCGCCAGTTTTGTGCAGCTGGCTCTAGAGTTCGTTGGTCTTGTGCGGACTGGTTTTCTTTTCGCTGGTGTTGTGTTCGGACCAGGGTTGATTGCTAGTGTGGACTTGGTCTGAATTTGGTCCAAGTCCAGGGCGGCTTAGTCCGGAGGTCGCGCGGCCTGCACAGGTTGGTTTATTCATCCGCCTAGCTCGACAGCAGTCTATCTTGTGCGACTTGACTGCGAGCTCACTTTCAGCGGTCTGGTGCTTTGTCCGCAAGTGGGCGGACTGGGGTGGTACTCGCTGAGTCCGCCTGGTTGGTGTTCTAGTCTGGCTGGGCTTGACGGTCTCTCTCTTGGCTAAATCACAATAGTCTGGTGTGTATTCACAGCCTTTGTAGATACACTTGTTGTTCTCACTGGATAGGGCGGTTATCCTATCGTCTAGGGCGGTGATCACACTTCTCTCCGCGCCTATAAATAGGACCCCCCTGTCACATCAGATGGTACCGAGTGAATAGTAAGTCAACTCGCGGAAAGTTGTTGCGGTTTGGCTTTTCTCTCCGCGCTGTTTGAGGAGGTTTGCCAGTTTGTCATGTGCAGGTTGTGCGGATAGTGCTGAAGTGTCGGGAACTTGGTTCTGACTGAGTGCGGCCTCTGTGGGTTACACCCAACGATTTTCAGCAGGTCGCGGCTTGCGACTAAGCAGTTTCTCTTCTGCAACTTCTTCCCAGTTCAAATAAGTTATCCGCCTCTGGGCGGCTTGTTTAGTTCGGTGGCAGCAGTCCACGTGTTTTGGCGGCTAGACGACCTCGCGTTCATTCGGCTAGACGACCTCGCGTTCAGGGGGCTTGCAATTCAGCGGCTAGAGTTCTTCAGCAGCACTGCAATAACGGGTAGTCCGCGCGGCTTGTTGCGATCTTGCGAACAGGCGGCTTCAGCGGACTCATTAGCGGTTAGCAGCAAAGCCGGCGGTTACTTCTTAAGGCCGCGTGGTTTGTTTTCATCTTGTAATTTTCTTGCTCCATCGGATACATTTGCAATCATGTCTCGCCATGTATGCCTCGCTGTGTAAAGATATTTTTGATTAGTACAAGACTCTTGTTCTTCTAGTTGTTTTTGACTTGCTTGAGCTCAGTGTGGTTGAGTGTTCCTGCGCCTAGTGTCACGTTTTCCGTTATAACAATTTTTTTTTATGGTATCAAAGGGATCAGAGGCAGAGCAGTGATCAACTGTCAGTTGCTTGTCTGCTTTTGAGAGTCTAAGTAACCAAAGTGTCTGCAATGGAAGGAGGTTATGTAAGAGGTATTGGAATCGAACTTCTTACACCGACTAACTACAAGAAGTGGAAGTCGTGTATGCAGAGTAATCTGTTGGGTGAGGGCCTATGGGAAGTCGTCGGAGGAGACAAAAAGCAGGAGGTTATTGTTGCTGCAGGTGCTGGTGCTGATGTGGTGAAAGCTTGGAGGAAGAGTAATGTTAAAGCTGAGTTTGCTCTCAAGCGGGCTATTTCACCGGAATTCTTTGACCACATCATTAGATGTGGGCCTGTTGCGGATATTTGGACTTCACTTGATGGGTTGTTCAACAGAAAGAATGTACCTCGGCTACAGTTTCTGAAGAATGTGTTGGCAAGGGCCACTCAAGGCGACCTGCACATTTCAACATTTTTCTTGAAAATGAAGAACCTGTGCGCTGAGATTTCAGTGTTGAACCCTGATGAGCCTATTTCTGAGGCAAAGCTGAAGAGACACATAATCTGCGGCTTGTAGAAGGAATATATAGCCTTCGTCACTTCAGTTCAAGGCTGGGCCACTCAGCCATATTTGTTTGAACTGGAGAACCAGCTAGCTTTGCAGGAAATCTTGGCAAGGAAGATGGCTGAAGTCACTATCTCTGAAGGAGACGGTGAGGCACTCTTTTCAGGGAAGAACGGGAAGTGGGAGAAGAAGAAGAAGTCTGATGCTGGTGAGGGATCTTCTACTTCATATCAGTAAGAGGAGATCATTGCTCCTAAGCGAGATTGGAAGAAGAAGGAGTGGTTTAAGTGATACAGATGCAACCAGCCAGGACACTTCAGGAGAGACTGTAAGGTCAAGCTGTAGCCTGGGCATGTTGCAGACAAGGAGGAGGCTGAGTCCAGTGCTGAGGAAACTAGATGGGGAAGTGCTTTCATGACAGACACATGTGTTTATGCCTTGTCCACCGTCGACTACCAAGATGACTGGATCGTGGACTCAGGGTGTGGTCACCACCTCACCGAGGATGAGTCAAAGTTCTCCTCTCTGCGGACATTCTCAGGTAATGAAGCTATCATAACCACATATGATATTGTTCATGCAGTCGAGAAGGAAGGTGTAGTTTCTTTGGGTAGTGATAATAGTCCACTCACGTTGATGGGTGTCTATCACGTACCTGGCATGAAGAAGAACATTTTCTCTGTGACCAATGCGGTAGATGCAAGCTATCACGTTCTGTTTAGTCCAACAAGAGTGAAGTTTCTCCGCAATGTGTCAGCGGTTAGAGCTGAAGTTGCTCATGTAGGAAGAAGAGTGAAGTACTTGTTTATGTTATCAACAAGCTCCTATGATGATCGGATGAGAGCCAATGATAGTGATACTATCTGGAATAAGCGGTTGGGACATGTTGGGATGGACAAGCTGAAAGCCATGACAGTGAGAAGCCTCGTGGAAGGCTTGCATAAGTTATCATCCTTCGGCGACAGTCATGTCTGCGCGGGATGTCAGTATGGAAAGGCTCATCGCCTTCCATTTGACAAGTCGTTGACTAGGTGTAAAGCACCATTGGAATGTATCCATGGTGATCTGATGAGGTCGATTGTCATAGCCAGACTTGGAGGCAGCTGGTATATGCTAGTCCTGATTGATGACTACTCAAGGTACACTTGAGTGTACTTTATAATGGAGAAGTCAGATACATTCTGGTTTTTTATGGAGTTCAAGGAGCTGGTGGAGGGCCGGATTGGCATGCGGATCAAGAAGTTGAGAACAGACAACAGAGGTGAGTTTGTTTCAACTGAGTTCTCAAACTTCTGCAGGAAGCACGACAATCAAAGGGAGCTCACCTGTGCCCATACTCCACAACAAAATGGAGTAGTAGAGTGGAAGATCCGTCATCTGATGAAAACTTGCAAGTGTTGGCTTCATGCTAAAGGCATTCCAAGGTCCTTCTGGGCGGAAGGAATGATCTGTGCTTCGTATGTCATCAATCAGATGCCTCTGAGTCCGATCAATATGAAGTCACCCTTTGAGAGGATGATGTTCAAGTAGAATCCTAGTGTTGGACACCTTCGGGTGTTTGGATCTACCTTCTACGTACACATCCCAAATGCTCTGAGGACAAAGATGGATGCAAAGGCAAGGAAGCTTGTCTTTGTGGGTCTAGTGACGAAAAAATTCATGGTTTCGAGAGACGTGATTTTCAACGAGTTGATGTCATATGGAGGTGGCTCCTCTATGGAGCTGCAGGAGAGAAGGACAGATGGTGAGAAGGGGGAGGCTGTTAAGTATCTTTTGGTGGAGCTTCCTGTGCCAACAGGAGCTCCAGCTGTTTCTAGCTTTGGGGCGGAAGCTTCTGGTTCAGGAAGCAAAGGAAGCATTGATCCAACTTTGCCTAGGAATGGAGCTGATTTAAAAGAAGCAGTTGAGGTGGCTAGCAAGGTTCAGACCCTTCGGAGAACGAAGAGAACCATCAAACCACTGGCTCGATATAGCGAAGGAAACGTGGTGAGTTTGGTCTTTTGTTTCTTCGCAGGCCCTCTAGATGAGCGAGAGCCTTCTAGATTTGAAGACGCTACTGGGGTCAAGGAGTGGGAAGATGTCATAGATGAGGTGATGGCTTCCCTCAAGAAGAATGAGACTTGGGACCCTGTGCCCAAGGCTGATGTCATTACTCCAGTGACATGCAAGTGGGTCTACAAGATGAAGAATAAGGCGGATGGTAGCATCAAGCAGTACAAGGCTCGCCTTATAACTCGAGGTTTTCTCAGCAGTATGGAGAAGACTATGAAGAGACATTTATTCTCGTGGCAAAGATGACTTCAGTTCGGGTGGTGATGGCTTTGGCGGTTTGCCAGGGTTGGAAGATGTGGCAGCTAGACGTAAAGAATGTCTTTCTTTATGGGGGGATCGGTAAAGACATCTTCGTGGTTCAGCTGCCTTTATACGTGTCTGAAGATCATCTAGGATACATCTGCAAACTCCAAAAGGCCATTTATAGTTTAAAGCAGGCTCTGATGACATGGTATGGAAAGATCGCAGAGTACCTCCAATTCTGCGAATATTTTGCCTCAGATTCAGACTCGGGCTTGTTCATCAAGAAAAGGGGGGAGCTTTATGTCTTAGTGTTGTTGTACATGGACGACATGATCGTCATAGGAAAATCTGAGGAGTAGGTGGCTAGGCTCAGGGCAGAGCTTGTCATTCAGTTTGAGATGAAGGACTTGGGTGAGCTCCACCATTTTCTTGGACTCGAGGTGGAGAGGAAAGAGAGAGGCATACTAGTTTCCCAAAAGTGTTATGCAGATCAGACCATTCAGCGATTCGACATGCGAGAAGGGAAGAGTTGCTCTACGTGTTGGGTCCATTGATCCCAATGTCCTAGATTTGAAGAAGGACTAGCAAATAATGTATACACCTGTAGTGGTCTAACTTGTGTTCAAGGTTAATGATTGCAAATTGTCCTAGTAAGCTATGATGGGACAGGTAGCCTAAGTGGCTAAGTCAGGTAAATTCTTACCAAAGTGGTGGAAAGACAGAAAACCGTCGAAATCCACAAGCGTTGAGTGAAGATTATTCACTCAACTCTAGATGACTTATAGCATTGAGTAAAGCCTATTCAGTCAAAGCCATGAAGTGGCAAGCTTAGAATGTGGCTAAGTCCACAGGCATTGAGTGAAGTCAACTAACTCAACGCCATACAACAAAAAATTGTGAGTCAGGCTATCACAGTCAAAGCCTAAAGAGAAATGAGTTGAGAAGTGGCTATGTCCTAAGGCGTTGAGTGTAGCTCACTCACTCAACTCCTTAGCTTCAAAATAGTTGAATAGCTGAGCTCAGAGTTTGTCGAACTAAGGCCTAAGTTCGTCGAGTTGAACTTTCACTTATTCGTCGAGGTGAGCTCAATGTTCGTTGAACTAAACTCAAAGTTCGTCCAACTAAGCTATTACTTATTCATCGAGCTGAGCTCAAAGTTCGTCGAACTGTGTTCTACGTTCGTCGAGCTCAAACTGGATTCTAAAACAGAAAATTTGGCTAAGGCAGAAAGCATTGAGTGAAGTATGTTCACTCAACGCTCTCAACGCCATGACACAGAATTTGTTAAAGCAAAAAATATTGAGTGAGGCATGCTCACTCAACACTGTCAACGCTTAAGATGCTGAAGAACAAGAAGAAATGGCTAAGGCAGAAAGCCTTGAGTGAGGCATGCTCACTCAACGCTCTCAACGCCTTTCATGTAGAATAGGCTGCAGAAACTGTTAAGGCAAAAAGCGTTCAGTGTGCATTACTCACTCAATGCTGTCAATGCCTAGTGAAGACATAAATTTGTCTAAGGTATTTGGCATTGAGTGATGCTCACTCAGTCAATGCCAAGCAGCAAAAAGCTGAGAAAGCAAGTTGGCGTTGAGTGAAGCTGAATCACTCAACGCCTAGAAACAGATTTATATTATAAGTAGTTTGGCGTTGAGTGAAGTTAACTCACTCAATGCCAAGAGACAGTAAAATTGTCTAAGTACTTTTGTGTTGGGTGAAGCTCACTCACTCAACGCCTATATTACTGATGTTTGAATTTTGACTAAGTCTTTAGGTGCTGATGTCATCTAGTCAAAAAGTCAACAATATTCAAATTATTAGCGGCAAAGCCGTAGTGCATGACAAAAGGCACCACATGCCTACTTTGTGTTAAAGCAATGATGCAACCAACATTAATGGAGTGGAACCCACTGCTAAAAGAGTCGTTGGGTTACATTAAATAAAAGGAGAAGCTCTTTACAGAAAGAGAAGCAGTTACAATAGTTCTTCCCACTCGCCATTGCTGTGGGTGTGGATGAAGAACCGTGAGCCCCAGACAGCAAGTCTAGAGGCAAAACAAGCTAGTTGTTGACATCAACATCTTTAACAACAAGATTGCTGGTGCCATCTTCATCTGCACCACCTAGCAAGCTCAGGGTGATTCACTGAGAAAAAGATAGCAGCTTGGGCCGACCCTTGCTGCAAGTCCATCATAGACCCGACCAATAAATCGTAAAGAATATTCTCTTGGAGGTCTGTGAAGAAGGAGATAGAGTTGAGCAATTAGCTCAGTTCAGAAAGGCAGAGAAGCTGATCACCAAGTTGCTTCCAGCATAAGCCAAAGTATATACATCACTGTTATAAATAAGAGAGGGCTGAGCTTTTGGTTCACCTAAGAAAGGAGCAGAATAGTATTCTACAAGTCACTTACAGCACAAGTGGATATACTTATTGTTGTGAAGTAGTTGGGACTAAGATGTACTTAGTCCAGAAAAGTAGACACAGGAAAAACATTCCTGGTATCAAAGTGGGGCTGAGCCTAACTCACCCAAGGTAGATTGGCGCAGAGGAATTTCTCTTGAGTCCAATCAAGAACCTCAACAACCCACTTTCATCTTGTAGGATCTTTTGTGGATCTGAGAGGTAGGAGCAAACTCGCTCTGAGATAGGTGATCAATTGATCACTGAGTGGTAGGGCACTTGTGCCTGAGTTGTAGGAGAGTGTATATCTCTGAGTTGTAGGAGCAAGTTTGCTCTGAGCTAGGGCTATCATCCATATCCTGAGTGGTATGGCTTAATTGCCTGAGGTAGGTGATACTTGTATCACTGAGTGTAGGCTCTTGTGGGTGAGGTGTTAGTCTTGGAGGAGACTAGGAGATCTTGAGGGATCTAAGGTGTAAGATCTTTGGAGCATTATTTTGGAGAAGTGACTTGACCAATAGGAAGTTAGCAAGGTGTGAGGAGAGTGGATGTACCCAAAGATTGGGGAATGAAAGATATGGTGCCTAATCACCTAGAGGGGGGTGAATAGGTGACCTAATCCTTTTAAAACTTTAATGGCAGCAAACAGTTATAACACAGAATCTATTCTACTTTTTCACAGCAATCACAAAGCATACACAGCAAATCACAATCACAGCACAGCAGACACAGTGATTTATAGTGGTTCCCCAAGATATGGGTACATCCACTTTCCCCCTTCGCCTATCTAGCAGTGTACTAGATTCGGCCAAACTTCTCCACTGTCTCAGAACCCAAACTGGTTCCTACACCTCAGGCCCAAAGCCTTACAACTCAGCTTTATCCCAAAGCCTACACTCAGCCACAAATGCCTACACTCAGCCAACAAGGCCTACACTCAGCCAACAAGGCCTACACTCAGAGATTACAATCTCCTACACTCAGGCTCTCAAGCCCTACCCTCAGCCTTTATAATTACAGGCTTACAAATCACTCAGATCCAAAGGATCCTACAAGTTAAAAATGTTTATAGAAATAATAACTCAACAACTCAGAAACAAGAGAAGGGAGTTCAGAGTTTCTTGATGAGTTCTTGGAAGAACTCAACTGGATTCAATCTGACTTAGCTTTCTTCAAAGCTTCTTGAGTAGAACTGAATAAGATTGTCTCCTTCTGCTGTTGATCCTTGACCTCTGCCACCTAGAATTCAGAATAAATCTGAACCCTTCTTCTCAACCTAGTTCCAACGGCTGATTTCTTGGATGGAGCCCTCTCTCTCCAACTTCTTAGATCTGCACTTGGACTGCAAGATCTTCTTGTGTTGATACTCTGTGTACCACTTTAATAACTTGTTTTTCAACAATCTGAACAACCTTTCACACCGCTTCTGTAAACTGTATGAGCCTATTTATAGGCCTTCTTCATGGTAACCGGCTGGTCCGGTCCATAACTGAATTCTGACATCTCTGACAGGTGCTGTAGACCGGCTAGAACGGCAGCTGTCAAGTCATCCAGTCAATTCTTGAAAATTCTCTAACTGTCTGAAAGTGTCGAGACTTTCTGTCTTTAAGTGTCGACACTTTTAGACCAAGTGTCGACACCAGTTGTGTAAGTGTCGACACAAGTCTACAAGGTGTCGACACAACTCCTTGTGTTGTAGATACTATGTCTCGACACAGATTCTTCTTCAGGTGTCGACACTGAAATTGAGTGTCGACACAAGTACTTGATCTTCTATCTTCTGCTGAATTCTTCTAAGTGTCGACACATCTCCTTTGTGTCGACACATCTTCATGTGTTGAATCTGTTAAGTGTCGACACTGCTTCTTGGTGTCGACACATAGTCTTCTATGTTGATACTTGCTGAGTGTCGACACAGCTCCTTGTGTCGACACTTGATTCTTCTGTTGAGACTTCAGCTGAGTGTCGACACATTTCCTTAGTGTCGACACTTGTACTTAGAATAATTTGTTGATCTTTCTGTTCTTTGCTAAGTGTCGACACGGCTCCTTGTGTCGACACTTTCTTCAAGTGTTGAGTCTTTAGCTGAGTGTCGACACATTATTCTGGGTGTCGACACTTACTTCATGTGTTGACTCTTCTGTTGAGTGTCGACACTTTGTTCTTGGTGTCGACACTTTCACTTAGTCTCTGCAGACTTTTGCTGAGTGTCGACACAGCTCCAAGTGTCGACACTTTCTGGTGTAGACACAGCTTCACTGGGTGTCAACACAGCTCCTTGTGTCGACACTTTCTGTCTGCACTTTTCTTCACTGAGTGTCGACACAGGTTCTTGTGTCGACACTTTCTGTCTGGTGTCGACTCTGCATCCCAGGTGTCGACACAATGACTCCAAGTGTCGACACTGCTTGTCTGGGTGTCGACACAAGCTTTCTTAAGTGTCGACACTTTCCCTCTGGGTGTCGACACATGGACTTAGAAACTTTTTGCTTCAGTCCAGTGATTACTTAACCTGCACAAGTAAACTCAACATACATCAAATACATTATGATGTATATCATTGAGTTGGGTGAGGCTTCTTCAAATCAGGTACATTTAACCAATATACCCAACAGGGAACCACTATAAATTTTTGTGTACTCTGTTGTGTTGGTTTTCCTTGTGCAGGTAGCTCATCTTGAAAGCAGAAATTTACCAACCAATAAAGCAGCAAACTAAAAGAAAACAAAAGTTAGTCACTAAGGGCTAAAAAACCTATTCACCCCTCCCCTCTCTAGGTGATTTAGTTATCCTTAAAATAAAGACTTTCAAGTGGTATCAGAGGGAGGTTACTCAAAAAGTACATAACAGTCTGAGTTGACCTCAAAGGATAGCTAAGAGGGTTTTAACTTATGTATTCAAAAAGGAACCATATGGTGTGGGGATCGATGGAGCTTCAAATCAGCAAAAATGACTAGAAGAACATTAGACTACTAGCTGCCCTTGCAGAAGACAAGATCTTTCTAGATATAACAAAAAAGATCAGGGCCCCTCTGTCACATTCAGATAGTAAATCAGAGGTGGATGAAGCTGAGGAAGGTGAATGCAGAAGCTGTGAACTGACAACTACACCAGAAGAAGAATTCTGCCAGGATCAGCGTGGACAAAGTCAGGTATATTCCCCATTTAGCTCATCCTCATAGTCTGTATATGAATCCTGCTCAGATCTGATGCATCCTCCTCAAGTGATGATGAGAGACCTCTATCAAAAGATGATATCAATAAATTGACTGAAAATCATGCTTCCCTTCTGAAAGCTTTCAAGAAAAGCAAGTTGTTTATTAAGAAACAAGTAGAGGAAATAGCCTCCCTACAGATGACTGCTTCCCAGCAAGATGAAGCTTCATCCTTGTTATGTCTAAAAGAGAGGGAAGTAGCCCATCTGAAGATCATGGTAGACATCCATGTTGAGTCCATAAAATATAAGGACTCCATTATCAAGGATCTTGAAAAGAAACTTAAAAGGGAGAAGATGATTGTGGCCAATTTCTATAAGATAGATGCTATCAAGAGAAAATCTGAGTCTGAGTGGATCTTTAAAGTTATCCAATCTCAGAGAAGAGGCCAATCTCCTGGCAGGACTCAGCCAAGATTTCACAAGGTGAATCTCTCATCCAACATGCATGACCATGACTGTAAGTTTGGTCACTGGAGGTGTGAGAATCTTCCTTATAAGACTACAAATATTCCTTATAATGGAAGAAGAAATGACATGAGACTGAGTGCTCGGAAGGCTCACCACGAAGAAGGGAAAAAGGCCTATCCTAGAGCTTTTTTATTTAATGCATTAGCTCCATCACTCTTGAGAAAGGCAGTGGCCTTTTCTCAAAGTCTTCATACACACACTCTGGCCACGGGTAAATCTGTCAGGAAGCAAGATTTGGAATCTTCTAAGGGCACTAACAGCATGTCCTCTACAAAGAGAACTACTGTTGATAGACCTTGTGAAAAACCAGGCTCTTCTCATGATAGACCCACTCTCAGTCAGCCTGTAACTAAGAGAAAATTGAACAAGGAAGCTGCTCTTCCTCATGTTTAGTCTACAATCAACCATGTTGCCAGACATGCTCAGAAGAGAAAATATAATATTCATGAGTGCGGGTGTTGTGGCAAAGTGAGCCACTTTGCCATAGATTATTGTCACAACCCTAGTGTGCCATCGGCAGAGAAAGTCTTCCTGACAGGGCTCCTGTAGGTAGACATTTGCATTTTCAAACTAACAAGAACCTAGGACCCTAGTCAGCTTGGGTTCCTATGGTAAGATAATTTCTGTCTTACAGGTTAGTCCAAGTGGTCATAACAATTCATGGTCCTTGGGCAGAGATGTACTAGACCCAAGTCTTAGTACAAGGAATGAATCAACTTCATCATGCACATGATGTCAAAAACAAGTGCAATTATTATGGGGGAGCTTGCAAAAGAAAGCCAGATACACATCAAAGGCTAAATATCAGAAGCAAAGTTGCTGGTATGCTCAGAGACTGTGAATCTAGTATGGGATTCAAGTCTACGGTGCTGAGATAAGTAGAATCCACCTAGCTTTAATTCTACTATTTAATTGCAAAGTTGATAATACATGTTAGATATAGAGTAATTGAAACAAATGACTGAGAATATGTAAAAACATTATTCTAAACAACTCTTCTCAATAAATATGTTAGTGGCTCACATGTTCACCATGCCACAAGATGTAACTAGTCTAAACATACCCAAAGACTTATTACATATGGAATACTAGGTTATATAAGTATCAAAATTTGGGTTTGACAATTGAAGTTAGGGGCTAGTTGAAAAATTAATTAATAAAGAAAACAGATGTTGAGCAAAACAAGCTTACTCAACAAAAAAATTTGTAGAAAAGACGGCCTGTAGAAATGTGTTGGGTTTCAATCCTGGCCATTGATCAAGGTTAATCAACAAATAGATTAGTTACTTTCCGCCTTCTTTTAGGAATACCTATAAATAGAAGTGCTTGTGCAATAAGCCAAGTCAATGTTCCTTACCCTCTCCTGCCTGTATTCATTGAATCGACAGAAAGCCGTTTTCGCTAGCCTTCTCAAATTCTTCGGTGAAATGGCGCCCAAGGGACAAGATTTCCTCTTCGAAGGAGCAAAGGTGGTTCGTAATGGATTCATTGATGCTCCGGAAGAAGTTCAGCAGGTGCTTAATATTCTACATAAATCTGCCCTAGCATTCGTCCTGACAAAACCCTGTCCTCTGTGGAAGAGGAAAGTGCTAGAGTTGTTCGCCAACGCCAAAGCAGATGCTTCGGTAGGTAATGTTAAGACCATAGTAAGCAAGAATAAAATCAAGATTACCCCTAGAAGGCTCAACAAGGCTCTGTAGTTGCCAAAGCTCTCTACAATTGAGGACGAAGAAGAGTTGTTGCTGGATAATGTAAAATCGGCAATGAAATGGCGTGGACTTTCCAAGCACACCACCAGATTAGTTCTAAGGAAAGAACTTAACCTGAGAGGTAAGTTTCTAGCTGATGTTATCGGGAAAGCTCTGATATGCAAAACAGGTTCCCATGACAAAATTTCAAAGAGAATGTTTGAACTATTGGCAAGGGTCATACTATCCAAGAGAACTGATTGGGGAAGAGTGGTGTTTCAAAGAATAGTGGATTGCATGACTGAACCAAATTTGGGGAGAATCATTTCAGTATATCTGCAAGAAACAGTCACAGAAATTCTGAATCTGAAGCTTGGTGCAAGAATACACCACATGAGAAGAATGGATATCAGAATGTTGAGAGATGGGACAAGGTCCATCAGCCCCGTGGTCCAGAAGCTGTGGAAAGAAGAGGAAAGAGAATTGCTGTTGCTGAGCCCAGCTCCTCTGGCAGCTCATCTGAGGAAGAAAAGCCTCATAACACTACTAGAAAACAGACATTTAGCCACGATTTTGTTTTGCCACGGGGGAAAACCGTGGCTAATAATGAAGTATTAGCCACGGTACCTATTCCGTGGCTAATAAGTTACTATTAGCCAAAGATGGATAATTCGTGGCAAATAAAACAGTTTTTTCCACAGTTTGCCTATTTCGTGGCTAATAGTATTAGTATTAGCCACGGAAGCCTAATCCGTGGAAAAAAATGGATATTTTTTTGTCCCACACCGCCAGTTAAAACTTCTATTTTGGGTTTATATTGCTCATTCCGCAATGAATGTTTGAATTAAGCTGGGCTCGCGGGAGGGCGGCCCGTGGGACGCAGGCGGTGGGCGGGCGGCGGCCTGCGACGGGCGGGCGGGCGGCGGGGGGCGGCCAGCGGCCAGCGGCCGGCCGCCGGCTTTGGCGAGCCGCGCCGGTAGAATCTTTCTTATGTGAGGAAAAAATGAGCTTTTAGCCACGACAATTGAACCGTGGCAAAAAAGGAGCTTTTAGCCACGACAATTGAACAGTGACTAATAATTGCTTAAAACAGGCCCTTTAGCCACGAGTTTAATTCGTGGCTAAAATTTGTGGATAAAACCTATTTGCCACGGATTCAGCGTGGCTAATACTATTAGCTACGCTCGCATTGTCCCGCCCATTTGTTGTGGGTAAGCCGTGGCTAAAAGGCTTTTGCCACGGTTTTGGACTTTTAGCTACGACAATCTGTCGTGGCTAAAAGTCTGTTTTCTAGTAGTGTAATCCTGAACTATCATCATCAGCTGAAGAGTCCAGGACGGACATAGATATTTAGGTATCAGCCTCTTCTGACCTTACCCCTCTTAGTCGTGTAAGCAGACTAGAGTCAGATATTGTTCCTAAATTTGATGAGATTGCTGTTGAGTTAGCTGGATCTGCTGCAGAGGAAGGAGATGATTTGCCTTCAGCTAAGGATGCTGGGCAAATAACAGAGGAAATTGTTAACAAGATCTCTGCAGAAATGAAGGAAGATGCTTCCAGGCATGTTGATACAGATGATCACTAGCCTACACTTGATGATGCTAAAGTTTCCAGCCCTCAGAGTGTGGGGGAGCATTTGCTAGAGGAAGTTATGGAAATAGCATTCGCTAAGGAACAGTCTGCAATGGCTGAGGGGGAGCAACTTGTGGAAGAGATAATGCAAGATGCATTAGTTGTGGGGGAGACTCTTCAGGTACCACCCAAGGATAATTAGCCTACTGAAGCAGAAGGTACTGATGCCGATCTTCATGATAAGGAGGGCATGACAGGGGTTGAGGTGGAGATTCAATATGAACTCCATGTTCATAAGGAAGTTCTTAATATTGATTCCTCAATATCAGGAAGAGAGTCAGATGCTCCAGAAAGTGAAACAGATGCAAGTGAGCCTGATTCTAATGAGAAGGAAGAGGTCAGGGCAGTTCCTGATGAAAGCACATCAGCTCAAACAAACCAGATTCCACCTCTCTTCCTTGCACAACTGAAAGGTCTACTAGATGAGCAAAGGAGGGCACTACAAAATTATTTTGATGATGCCCTCAAGGATATTAGAAATGATCTGGCAACTGAAATCAAATCTATAAGATTTGAAATTAATCTGCTGAAAGGAAAAACAGTCAAATTTTTCACAAGAGCTGCTCAAGCTGTAGACTTTACAATGGAGAAACTGGATGTGTTAGGCCAGAACATTGCTATTATCATAGAAAATCAAGTAACTCAGGCTAAGAATAGTGTGACAATCCATGAAAATGACAAAATTCTGAGAAGTGAACAGAACACTGAAATTTCACAAAGATGGATGTCTACAAAAGATGCTTGATGACCCCAAGTTGGAAGTCAAGAATCATGTTACTGCAGGAGTGAACTACCTGGAAGTAGAGAGAAGCAAGGCAAGCAGTTCCCAGACCAATATTTTAATTGAAGAAGCAAAAAAGGGGGATAGAGAAGCCATAAGGACCAATACTGAAAACATGGTCTGGGCAACAAATATTGTGAGAGGCTCATTGGGATTAGAGCCAGTATAATATGACAATATCCCAATGATGCTTGCTCAAGTGCTAGAAACTTTGAACAAAGAACCTGCTCAAGATAATTAAGAGTATGAGATGTATATAGAAAATCATGATAGTGCTGGTAATCAGTGAGGAGTGCAGCCCAGTACTGCTGAAATTCCCTCTTTCAGCCCCACTGTAGGCTAAACACTACAGACAAGAAAAATGACTGTTAAAATTGCTGAAGCTGAAGAGGAAGTCAGGATGAGAAAGAGAAAATACAGAGAAGAAATGGAGAAACGACCTAATTTCGAGCAGTGGAGCCCAGAGTCTAGATCCAACATCTTGCTTGCTTGGGATCAGGTCAAGAATAAGAAATTAAATAAAGGTAAATGGTATAGCAAGACCGAATGGAATAATATGAAAAAGAGGGACACAGAAAGAAGGATTTTCTGGAGGAAAAAAAGGCAAATCTTCTTACTACTGATGTTGTGGAACTATCTAAATACTTCCCCAAGCCCTTCATCTATTTTGAGAGACAAAAGGATAAAGCTGAAGTTGAAGCTATTAAGGTTAAGGCTGCTGATGAAGCTTATAAGAAGGGAAAGAAAATAGCTGGAGCAGAAAACAAGCCAACAAAGAAATCCAGAAGCAGTGGAATCATGATAAGGGAACCTGAAACTTAAAATGTTTCAGGTTCTGCTTACAGGTCTAGGGATGCGACACTATGTTTAAATTGCACAAATATTTATTCCCTATATGATTAAATAAAACAATCATTTGCTATAATTATGATCTGTCTAACTCATTAATTACTATGATTATTACTTATCTGCTACATCATTTGATATGTCTATAATTTATTTGAATTATATTGTGATGATGTGTTATTTATATAGCATAAGTGTGTTAGTGTATACATTGACTTAGGTTTTGTCTTCTTCAAATAGGGGGAGATTGTTGGGTACATTGATCCCAATGTCCTGGATTTGAAGAAGGACCAGCAAAAATGTATGCACATGTAGTGATCTAACTTGTGTTCAAGGTTAATGATTGCAGATTGTCCTAGTAAGCTGTGATGGGATAGGTAGCCTAAGTGGCTAAGTCGGGTAAATTTTACCTAAGTGGTGGAAAGACAGAAAATTGTCTAAGTCTATAGGCGTTGAGTGAAGATCATTCACTTAACACTAGATGGCTTACAGTGCTGAGTAAAGCCTATTCAGTCAAAGCCATGAAGTGGAAAGCTTAGAATGTGGATAAGTCCACAGGCATTGAGTGAAGTCAACTCACTCAACGTCATACAGCAAAAAGCTGTGAGTCAGGCTATCACAGTCAAAGCCTAAAGATAAATGAGCTGAGAAGTGGCTAAGTCCAGATGCGTTGAGTGTAGCTCACTTACTCAACGCTTTAGCCTGAAAATAGTTGAATAGCTGAGCTCAGAGTTCGTTGAACTAATGCCTAAGTTCATTGAGTTGTACTTTCACTTATTCATCGAGCTGAGCTCAATGTTCGTCGAACTAAACTCAAAGTTCGTTGAACTAAGCTATTACTTATTTGTCGAGCTGAGCTCAAAGTTCGTCGAGCTCAAACTGGATTCTGAAACAGAAAATTTGGATAAGGCAGAAAACATTGAGTGAAGTATGTTCACTCAACGCTCTCAACTCCATGATGCAGAATTTGTTAAAGCAAAACACGTTGAGTGAGGCATGCTCACTCAACGTTGTCAATGCTTAAGATGCTAAAGAAGAAGAAATGGCTAAGGCAAAAAGCGTTGAGTGAGGCATGCTCACTCAACGCTCTCAACTCCTTACATGCAGAATAGGCTGCAGAAACTGTTAAGGCAAAAAGCATTGTGTGTGCATTACTCACTCAACATTGTCAAAGCCTAGTGAAGATAGAATTTTGTCTAAAGTATTTGGCATTGAGTGATGCTCACTCAGTCAATGCCAAGCAGTAGAAAGATGAGAGAGCAAGTTTGCGTTGAGTGAAGCTGAATCACTCAAAGCCTAAAAACAGATTTATATTTTTAGTAGTTTGGCGTTGAGTGAAGGTAACTCACTGAATGCCAAGAGACGGTAAAACTGTCTAAGTACTTTAGTATTGAGTGAAGCTTACTCACTCAACGTCTATACTACGGATGCTGGAATTTTAACTAAGTATTTAGGTGCTGATGTCAGCAAGTCAAAAAGTCAACAATATTCAAATTCTTAGCGGCAAAGACACAGTACATGACAAAAGGCGGCACAGGCCTACTGTACGTTAAAGCAAGGATGCAACCAACATTAATGGAGTGGGACCCACTGCTAAAAGAGACGTTGAGTTACATTAAATAAAAGGAGAAGCTCTTTACAGAAAGAGAAGCAGTTACAGTAGTTCTTCTCAATCACCATTGTTGTGGGTGTGGCTGAAGAACAGTGAGCCCAAGACAGCAAGTCTAGAGGCATAACAAGTTAGCTGTTGACATCAACATCTTCAACAACAAGAATACTGGTGCCATCTTCATCTGCACCACCTAGCAAGCTCAGGGTGATTCATTGAGAAAAATATAGCAGCTAGGGCCAACCCTTGTTGTAAGTCCTTCACAGACCTAGCCAACAAATCCTAAAGAATATTCTCTTGTGGAGCTGTGAAGAAGGGGATACAGCTGAGCAGCTGGCTCAGTTCAGAAAGGCAAAGAAGTTGATCTGCAAGTTGCTTCCAGCATAAGCCAAAGCATATTGATTGCGCGAAACTATATCCGCAAACGACAACGGCAAGTGTACCGTATCGGGAGTGGTATAGGTTTATAAAAACTAAGCTCGTGATTCGGGGTGATCAAGTAATCCTACTTTGAAAATCGTTATTATTTTATCATTAGAAATTTGAGTTGGGGTTACAAAAAGTAAATGCTAGAAATGTTAATGGAATTAAAACAATGTATTAAACTAATGCCCGATCTTTGAATCACCTCGGAAATCGAAATAACGCTGAAAAAAGAAATGTAATTCTCTTGTTGAAGAGGCTTTGACCGTGGAGGTTCTCGAAGCATGAACACCCCTCTTTCGAGGATTAGGTTCAACTAACCTTAGGTGTATCGATCGAACATTCGTTCTAAAATCGCATCGTCTAAGACTTGCTTTATATAGTGAACCTCGCTATTGGATTTTACTCCAATCCGGAAGAGTTACGTCGTCCTCTCTCGAGGGTTGCGTTCTACTCTTTTTACCGATGAGTGATCGATTCGCCTTACGAGCCTTTCGACCAACTAAAGAGCGAAAACTATTTTGAAAATTATATAAAATATATAGTCTCAATGAATTGATCAACGGTAAATCTTAAGCGTTCAACAATTAAAGAAAAACAATTCTAAAATCATAAGTGTTATCTCATCCTTGGGTAATCTCGATCGAGAACTATAGGGAATTATTTACTCATGGGGATGGATGGATGATAGTAAGAAAAATGCGACATCATGAGAAAGGAACGAAGGTGACGTGAGATAAAATTAAAACAAGAATACAAGAGACAAATTTTGATATAGAATTTTATTGCAAGTAGAACGAGGGTTTACAGAAAAAATAATAGTGTGAAGTTGCGAGGTTACAAGCAAACAAAAATTCTAAGTTGAAAAAAAGACGTACAAAATAAATAATTAGAACGGTGACCGAAATTGACAACTTTCAGGAACATAATTCTACAATCGAATAAATTTCTCCAAACAAAATTTTGGACGGATTTTTCTCAAGTGAAATGCCCTCAGGAGTCCTCAAAATCTCCTCCATCAACGCTAAAAACGATAATATTTATAAGCATGGTTAATAGTAACGGATCAAATTAATTTCATTCGGCAGTTACTGTTCATGCTACAGTAACGAACGCGGATTCTATACACAGGTGTGTATAGAAAAAGTTATACACATCTTTTTTGACGGTTGGGATCTACAATACATCTTTTTCAGCGGTTGGGATCTAAACTAATTATGCATACCCATTTATATATACATCTTATTAATATATATGGTGATATACATTTTATAAATATATATGGTGGATTTAGAGTGGATCCGCCACGTGTCAGCGTCCGAAAAGGGTGTGTATAGAAAAAGTTATACACATGTGCCGTAACTGGCCGAATGGAATTAATTTCAGCCGTTATTATTCTTTCTCCCGGCAGAGGTGGCGTGTGCTCCGGGCACAACGGCAGCAACGGCTGGATCGCTGACGTGGATGAACTGCTGGATTGCTGACGTGGAAGAGGCTGGCGCTGGAGCTGTCCGAGCATGGTTGCCGAGCTGCTGTATGGAGGGGAGGCGTTGGTGGCCGAGCACGGTGGTGGAGTTGGCCATGATCGAGGGAGTTTGCCGGGTTTTTTGCTGGCCGTAGCTCTGTTTGTGGAAGGTGGCGGTGCATGTCGGAGGTGCGCGGTGGTGGCGCTGCTGGTGGCCGAGTGGAGGAGTTGAAGTTGGGGCTCGGGCTTGGCCGGAGTTGTATGTGGTAGAGCTATAGCTGCATGCTAGGAGTGCTGGAGTTGGCCGGTAGCATTGTTGTTGTGGTGGCCGGCCAAGCTTTGCATGTAGCTTGCTCTTGGTGGAGAAGTTTCATGGGTGAGATGGAGGAGGCCGAGCATGATTGTGACCCAGCTGGATGGCGGAGCTTGGCCGGAGTACCTGCTGCTTTGATTAATTATATATATATATATCCGATTATCTTTATATATATATATATACATATTTATACATATGTATATATATACCTTTGTATACACACATATATTATGAGAGATATCAAGTGCGGGCGTACGGACAACGGTCAAAATAAACTCAAATCGAAAAGTGATCAACATGGAAGTTGTAGATCTCGGGGAGACGAACAACTTTCATGTTAATCACTTTTTAATTTGGAGCCGTCTTGGCACGCGATTTGGACCCCAAAATCTGGGGCGGTGGAGAGGAAGGCTATGAGGGGAGAGAGAAAAGGAGTAGAGAGGAGGAAGAGAGTGGGAGAGAGTGGCGGTGAGAGGGAGAGAGAATTCAAACGGATAATTATGAGGGGAGAGAAAAAAGGAGGAGAGAGAAGAGGAAAAGAGAGAGGGAGAGAGAAGAGAGAGGGTAGAGAGAGGCACATATAATTAAGGGAGAGCGAAAAGATAGAGACAGGGGAGAGAATTAATGAGGGGAATGCGATATATAATACATATATATTTAGGAATAAATATTATTAACGGAGCCATTTCAAAATTTTTGATTAAATTTATATGTGACTGGGGCGAATCCGCCGTCGTCGGGGGAGGGTTCAGGTACTGTGGCGCGTGGCCAACTCCACCACCGTGCTTATATATATGTGTATATGTGCGTATATATGTATATATGTGTATATATGTGTATATATGTATATATGTGTATATATGCGTATATGTGTATATATGTGTATATATGTATATTATATATATATATATTATAATATTATGTATATATAATATATATATTACCATTCTAAAAAGATATATGGTGGTCTGCCATAGCGTGAGTTCGAAAATAGGAGGAAAATAGGTGACCGTCGGATTTGACTCTTTTAAATCCTCAACCGTTGGATCTTGGACTCTAAATAAAGGTGTTGTTTGAAATAAAAAAAACACAAAAACTTTCCCCTCCCTCTCTCCTAAAACCCGATCCCCCATTCCCCCCCCCCCCCAAAAAAAAAATTGCCACACATCCAAAACCTCCCGGCCGCCGGTGGAGCCGCAGGAGGCCTGCACGGCACCCACCGGCGGACTCGCCGGTGGAGCCGGGCGGCGGCGAGGAAGAAACTGCGTGCGGCCTGGCTTGCAGTTTCTTTTTTTTAAAAAATAAAATTAAAATAAAATTAAAAATTTATAAATTTATAATTTAAATAAAATATAAAAAAAATGATTAATAATAAATATTAATTTCTAATAATTTAAAATAAAAAAATATAATTTTAATTAATTTTTAAAATATTAAAACAATCCGCCGGGGCGGGCGACGAAGCCCGTCGTGGGGGGCGGGCGAAGCCTGCCGTCGGAGACCAGATACTGTGGCGCGTACCCATCGGGCCGGAGTATATATGTATTCTGCTGAGAGAACCAACTCAAGCTTTTTTAGGCTTAAAAAAGCTTGAGCTTATATATATATATATAATATAATATATATATATAATATATATATATATATATATATATATATTATATATATATATAATATATAATATACAGAATAACATATATAAGCTCAACCTTTTTTAAGTCTAAAAAAGCTTGAATTGGTTCTCCCCACAATATATGTGGATTTAGACAAATAAATATGCTTTTATAGCCAAGAACGAGATCTCAAACTTCATGTTGAACATTTCTCCAAACTTTGCACGATTTGGCCGAAATCTCGCCCGAAAGATTGCTTGCTCGAAATGAATATAATAATAATAAATTTCAAAATTCAAGCCAACAACCTTTCGGGCTAGATTCCGGCTAAACCGTTCAGATTTTTGGAAAACTGTTCAACATGAAAGTTGTAGATCTTCTTTGCTACAAAATGCATATATTTTTTGTCTAATTCCAACAAGTATTGTGGGAGAATCAACTCAAGCTTTTTTAGGCTTAAAAAAGCTTGAGCTTATATATTCCAAACATATATATATATATAATGCATGGTAACCTTGGTTGCGACAGCGGGATATTGCCTATAAATTTCCCCCAGGCCCGCCATAATCCTACAAAAATAGGAAATATTAGTGTTAGACCTTAAAATATTATTTTCTACGAATTTTTTAAAAACAAATCACAAACACATGATAATATTTAGAATATCTAATTAAGATAAAAGCCCTAGATGATGACTAAATTACTAGTCATCACATATACATCACTATTGTTATAAATAAGAGAGGGCTGAGCTTTTGGTTCACCTCAGAAAGGAGCAAAATAGTATTCTGCAAGTCACTTCCAGCACAAGTGGATATACTTGTTGTTGTGAAGTAGTTGAGACTAAGGTGTACTTAATCTAGAAAAGTAGACAAAGGAAAAACATTCCCGGTGTCAAAGTGGGGCTGAGTCTAACTAACCCAAGGTAGATTGGCACAAAGGAATTTCTCTTGAGTCCAATCAAGAACCTCAACAACCCACTTCCATCTTGTAGGATCCTTTGTGGATCTGAGAGGTAGGAGCAAACTTGCTCTGAGGTAGGTGATCAGTTGATCAATGAGTGGTAGGGCATGTTGAAATTTGTGAAGTGAAAGTGGGTGATGGAGCAGGTCGGGCGGTCTGGGCGGCCTGTGTTTGCGGCCTGGGCGGACTGGTGTGCGGCCTGGTGTTCTATGGCCAGGGAAGTCTTGGTGTCATGGGCGTTTAGTGGAGCGGCCTGAGTGGACTTTGTTTGGTGGTCTGTTGGCGGTGCTCAGTGTAATACCCCAAAATCCAGAGTTTGGAAACAATTGGGTGACACGGCCTAGGACACGGGCGTATCCCAGGGCATGTCATTCTTGGGTGAGCAGTCGACGAGTGGTCGACAAAAATATAGGACACGGCCTGTGACACGGGCGTGTCACAGGGCGTGTCAGCGTGGTCGACGAACTCAGCCCGACGAATTTGAGCTGGGGCGTGTCTAGTGCCGTGAAATGGGCACACTGCCGGAGACACGGGCGTGTCACAGGCCATGTGAGTCTCGGGTGATTTTGAAGTTGTGCAGCCTCTTGAACACGACCATATACACGGGCGTGTTTGAAGGCGTGTCAGGTGACACAGCTCGTGACACGGGCGTGTCACATGGGCGTGTCACTGGATTGGATAAGTCGGTAATCACCGCTTGAGGCACACGGCCTGGGACACGGGTGTGTCACAGGCCGTGTCAGGTAAAGATTATGATTTTGAGAGAAATCGTGGACGTCCGTTCCTTCAGCTGGGATCCAATGGCTGAGTTGCCTCCTTGCTTCCTTAAGGTCGTGGATGAGAAGGGAAATCTCATTTTGCATTTGGCCTTCTCTTTCTACATTCCTAGTGAGAGAAAGGGAGAGGAAGAAGGAGGAGGAGGAAAGGGGCTGGTCACCGGTGCTGCTGCGGTATTCCGACGAGAGATCCGAGGCCGGCGTTGCGGAGGAAAAGCTATTGCAGATCTTCCTAACCAGTTAGGAGCTCATGGCACCGAAGCGGTCTTCGAGGGTAACGACCTTTCTTCCTAGCCATGTGAATACTTCCTTTTTGGCATATGCATATGATTCCCCCCACCAGAGGGTGCCTTTTTGTGGGAGTCTTTGGGTAGATTCATGGAATCCCCTCTTGTTTGACATATAGATCCAGAATTGGAGTACAGAATAGGCATGCTGTGTGAAGCCCATCTAGTTAGGTTGGTCTGGATTGGTGATGTTGCATACGAACCAGAGAAGACTCTGTGATAAATGTGTAGTTTAGGAGTCGACGGGTTGGACCTGTGAAGGAAGTAGCAGGAAGTACTGGAGTGGTAGTCCAGGAAAATACCCGTATAATGCGTGTGTTGCTTGTGCTGTTGGGTATTACCTGTGAAGAGAGTAGCAGGAAGTACTGGACTGGACGTCCAGGAAATACCCTTTCGATGCTTGATGTTCTTGGGTGGTACCTATGAATAGAGTAACAGGAAGTACTAGCATGGTGAGCCAGGAAAAACCCTTGACATTGCGGAGTCATACCTGCGATGAGAGTAGCAGGAAGTACTGGTGTGCCTAGGAAAGATCTGCTAATGATGTGTGAGATGAGTGGGTGTATGGTAAGCACTGGTGCGACCAGGAAAACACCCAGGCTTGAATGCCAGAACAGGATTGGTGAGACCAACCCGCGCCTTTAATTTAGCCATGAGTACGTTGTGCTCGGTGATGACAAGGCGATTTGAGCAACGAGGGGTGGAGGATCCGACCTGCGCTATGTCCGTTCGACGTGAGACCTGAAAGTGCGGTCTGTTGGAGCGCATAGCAAGAGTCTTAGGCCTACGCGCCGTGATACAATGGGGGGGCTACGGGCCAATACCGGTTCACTAATCTTATAAAACTCCGGCTGCACGCCATGGAGTAAATGCTCAGGTGAGTTGCCGTTGGGTTGGGACCCTGATACGATGGTGGGCAATCGGTTCGCTGGTACACCAAGAATGTGCCCTGAGTGCACGGACCGTCGGGCCGGGTGGCTGACGGTTGTGATGACATGTGTGCGTGAAAGCACATTATATGGGAGATATATACATGCTTGTGATATGTTATGCCTGCAGGGAATAATACCATTGCCTCGAGAAAGGGGTAGGGTCATTATAATTTGGTCAGCTGAATGCTGACTGTTGCCTCTATTTGCCACTGTTGGGTGGAATGTCCCTGTGCAGGTGCTGGAGAGCAGAGCGGGACGCATAAGGGCTGAAGTCCCTGAATTTACTGCTGTCGTTGCTTGCCCTCGAAGGCTAAAAGAATGAAAATGTTATGTTTTCTTTTGATGTGGCCGACCTGCGTACCAATGTTTGAGGCCACTGTTTTGAAAGCACTGTAAGGCCATAAGACCAACTGTTTATGTGTGTTGTAAGACATTCCTATCATATATGAAATGTGGAGTTTTTATATGTTGGACATTCAGAGGTGGAGTTCACGTGTTAGTGTTAGGCTTCCGCTAGAATGCAATTGTGTTAGGGTACAATGCGCTACTTTGGTATCATTTCGTAACCTCGCCGCCTGTTTTGTGGTATATGTTGTGGGGCCCCGGCCGGACCTTCTAGTATACACTATATGAACGGATGAGGTTGTTACATTTTTGGTATCAGCTGTCTCGATCTTTCCCTCTCGAAGTCGTGGTTGACTTCTTTTGTGGGGCGGCGAGCACCTGTCGGTGCAAACCAAATTAACACGCATGAAATCCTGAATATCTACTTTAGGAATGCAAATACTTGTGTTTGGGGACCCTGTGTGTTCCTAGTATTGCTTTTGGCAATAGATTTGTTGCTTACTTGTGTACTTTTATGGCTGTAGGTGACGAGTGCGACTGCGTGGCAGCAGGATCCCCAACACTCGATGGGAAGCATGACATCAACTGTGGTACCAACATCTCCTCCATCGATAGAGACGGCTCGACTGATTGCTGATGTGGTTTTTGCAATGCTCAAGGCTTACCATGAGGGACAAGTTCAGCCCTCTGATCCGGTAATGCGTCCCATGTCGGTTAGTGAAATTAAGCAGACAGAAAGGGGAAGCGCATCAGCTTCGTCGGTGAACGTGTGTTTGAGCCAAGGAGAGGACACGGCTGAGGAGTATTTTCATGCATTGTTGCAATGAGACAACAACCCGAGTTTCTGTTTGAAACCGAGGGGATGAAGATCAATCGGTTTTATGACGGGCTACGTCAGGAACTCCGTTTCTTGTTTATGGGTCCTAAGCTATTGGTATTCCAACCACTGGTGGAGTTAGCTAGACTATTGGAGATGGACTTGACAAGAGCCCAGCAGATTTCTGCGACCAGGAAAGTGAGAACTCCAAAGGCTGGAAAGTCTGTTCACTGCAAGAGGCAGAGACTTGAGACTCGTACTTGTTATGCTTGTGGGCAGGTAGGACACATTGCTCGTGACTGTTGGGATGGTGTTTAGCAGCCAAAGAAGCAATACACGTGCTATTCGTGTGGTAAAGCAGGACATGAAGCCCGAGATTGCTGTGTTGGCTCTTAGCGGGCAATAAATGAGAAGGAAATGTCGACGTGATGATGTACATAAGTAGTTGAGCTCCTCATGTATGGTGGACTATGCATGTGTTATATGTACAGTAAGCCGTTTTGTATGGCAGTTCTATGATGGCGTTTATGCTATATGAGTACAATACATGTATGTGTGAGATAAATGTGTTTGCACGATAGTCGTGAACATGAATAGATAGTTGATGCTTTATTACATGGGGACAATTTTGCCCAACCTTATCAGGAGTGGTCAACGTCTGGTTGTGTAGAAGATAGGAGCGTCTTATGTGGAGACGGGAAAAGCAGTGGTGGAGTCCTCTGCATCCCAGGCGCAATCCTATGTGTTACAAGTGCGCGATAACCGTATTGATTTCTTTTTGTTTGCATCTTGTGTATGTAGCTTTTATGTGTTGTACGTACCACAGGCTTTGCGATGATTTGGAACACGCTGATGTAAGCACTGTTTGATACAGGTGCTTCGTATTTCTTTCTGTCTAAAGATTTCCCAGCGCAACTTGGGTAGCCAAAGAGCGTCAGGGTGGTGTTGTCAAATGTTGTATGGTGTTTGTTGTTAAGGCTTGCGATGTGGCGGTGCAAATAGGAGTCGGGATTTTTGTTTGACTGCATCTGTATTGCCGATATCGGAATTAGACGTGATATTTGGTATGGATTGGCTTGCGGAGCAACATGCCTTGATTGATTGCCAGTCCAAAGAGATCATGTTGGGCCAGAATACCGAGCAGGAGATGAAGTTCGCGGGTATGCGAGCAGTAAGCGGGACGTTGATGTCTGCACTCCAAGTTGTCAAAGCTGTTCGGAAGGGCGCGAAGTTGTACTTCACGCTAATTCAGGCTGTTGAGCCTAAGACTAATGTGTGCGATGTTCCGATCGTGTCGGAGTTTACATATGTGTTTCCCAAGGATCTCCCTGGGCTACCACCCTAGCGAGAGATTAACTTCACGATCGAGTTGGTCCCAGGTGCGAAACCTGTGGCCTGATCGCCATATCATGTCGTGCCAAAGGAAATGGCGGAGTTGAAAGTCCAACTACAAGAATTGCTGGAGTAGGGGTATATATGCCCAAGCATGTCTCCATGGAGCGCCCCTGTGCTTTTTGCGAAAAATAAATACGGTGGCTTGCAGTTATGTATTGATTATCGCGAACTGAGTAAGCTGGCCGAGAAAAACAAAGATCCGATTCGGTGGATTGATGAGTTGTTCGATCAGTTAGTGGGATCGTCCGTCTACTCGAAGTTGGACTTGAAGTCTGGGTATTACCAGTTGAGAATCCAGGAAGGTGACATTCCCAAAACCTCATTTGGAGCACGGTACGGGCACTATGAGTTCACAGTAATGCCGTTTGGGCTGTGCGATGCGCCATCGGTATTTATGGACTTGATGCACCGAATATTCCGAGAATACCTGGATCTATTCGTGATAGTGTTCATTGATGATATCCTGGTGTACTCGAGATCGGAAGCTAATCATAAGACGCACTTGCGGTTGGTATTCGTGATAGCGGTGGATTAACTTCACGATCGAGTTGTGATACAGGAGTGGCCGGTGTTGTCTTCAGTGGCCGAGGTCAGGACCTTCCTTGGACTGCGGGCTACTATCGAAGAGCTTTTGAAGAGCTGAAGGTTCGGTTGACCACGGCGCCTGTGTTGTCATTGCCAGGTGGTACCGATGGGTTTGTAATCTACAGTGATGCCTCAGGGAGCGGCTTAGGTTGCGTTCTTCTGCAAAATGGAAAGGTGATTTCTTATGGCTCACGCCAGCTGAAGGTGCACGAACGAAACTATCCCGTCCATGACTTAGAATTGGCAGCAATGATCTTTGCACTAAATTTGTGGCGATACTATCTTTATGGTGTAAAGGCGGAGATATATACAGATCACAAGAGCCTAAAGTACCTGTTGAAGCAGAAGGACCTGAATATGCGACAACGAAGGTGGTTGGAGTTCCTTGGGGACTACACCTTTGAGATTCATTATACTCCCGGGAAGGGGAACGTAGTCGAAGATGCCTTGAGTCGGAGAGCTCCGGTAGGGCGAACTGGTTGCAGAGGCGTGATGAACGTCTCATCTAGGAGTTGAAAGCATTGGAGATCTCGTGCATTGTCAAGAATACTATTGCCGATGCATGTCTGAACTGGACGGAGGTGCAGTGTGACCTTGCATACCGGATTCGACGAGCAACAATGCTAGATGAAGATCTCTGACGCTATGCTAAAGAGGGGCCAGAGAGCAAATTCTCCTGGGATGACGGTCTTTTGCAAAAAGAGGGCCATTTGTGTGTCCCGAATTTGGGTAAATTGAGGGAAGAACTGATGTATGAAGCGCATTATACGAAGTACTCAATCCACCCAGGGAACACAAAGATGTTCAGAGATATGAAAAAGATGTTCTGGTGGCCAGGGCTAAAGGAATATGTTGCTCATTATGTGGCCAAATGCCAAACATGTGCTATGGTGAGGCGGAATGCCAGAAGCCGGACAGTTATTTGAAGTCGTTGCCGATTCAAGAATGGAAGTTTGACGATGTTAGAAAGTAGCGAAAAGAAGCGAAAAGTAGAGAACAAGCGAATAAACTTTTGAATAACTGAAATTTTTTTATCCAAAAAAGATATCATTTACAAAGGTATGACCTCCCTTATATAGAATGGAGGAGATAAGAAAGAGAGTATACAAACAATGTGGGACTAAACATTTACAGTACTGAGCGGCTAGAATAAGGGTGACCGCACAGGCCGCACGGTTAGACAGATGGGCTAACCGCTCGGCAACTGCAGCAGGATAGAACAGGCCGCAATGTAAGACCGATAGACCGCCCGGTCTCCAGGCTTCAGAGTGAGACCGCCAGACTGCTCGGTCAACAAACCGCTGGATCAGACCGCTAAGCCGCCCGGTCAACAAACCGCTGGATCAGACCGCTAAGCCGCCCGGTCTAATACTTCAACACTGCCCCTCATGTTGGAGCATAGATATCAATCATGCCGAGCTTGTCACAAATGCTGAAGAAGGAAGTAGAAACCGGCTTGGTGAAGATATCTGCCAACTCCTTGTCAGAGGTGACAAAAGGAGTACAAATCTGTTTCTTCAAAATCTCTTCCCGAATGAAGTGACAGTCAACCTCTATATGCTTTATTCTCTCATGGAAGACCGAATTTCTGGATATGTGTATAGCGGCCTTGTTGTCACAGAACATAGGGAGAGAGGACAGTCATATACCTCGCCCAGGTCAAGCATGAGAGCCCGCAACCACTTTAACTCACACGTGTTGACGCCATACTCCGGTATTCTGCTTCGGCACTGGATCTGGAAACAACAGACTGTTTCTTGCTCTTCCAACTCATGAGATTACCTCCAACAAAGGTACAAAAACCTGATGTGGATTTACGATCGCCTTGTCATCCGCGTAACTTGAATCTGAGGAGGCCTCAACCCTCAGATGACCATTCTTCTGAAGAGTAACCCTCTGCCCGGTGCTGCTTTGATATACTCTAAAATCTTCAGGGCGGACTGAAGATGGCACTCCCTGAGAGCTTGCATAAACTGACTGACCTTGCCTACAGCATAGGCGATGTCGGGTCTAGTTACCGTGAGATAGATGAGTTTGCCTACCAAACGTCTGTACCTTGTGACATCAGATAGAAGAGGTGAGTCATCCATCCACGTTTTGTCTTCTCCAACAGCCATGGGAAAACGAGCTGGTTTGGCACCTATCAATCCTGCTTCTCGTAAAGATCAGGGCATACTTCCGTTGAGAGAGAACCAAGGAGTCAAGTTTCCGAGAGATTTCTATCCCCAAAAAGTATTTTGGGGAGCCCATATCCTTCGTGACCAAGTGCTGACGGAGGTGCTTATTCGTCAAGTCCACCCCATCTCGGTCATCGCCAGTAAGTAGAATATCATCCACATATACGGCCAAAACCACCAGTCCCGAGGCCGTTTTGCGAATGAATAAGGAGTGATCGGCCGAACTCCTTTGAAAGCCTATGGTAGCCACAATACCACTGAATTTGTCGAACCATGCCTGAGGGCTCTGCTTTAGGCCATAAATGGCCTTCTTCAAATGACATACACGTGTCTCCCCCTGAGCAACATACCCAGGAGGTTGCTCCATATAGACGTCCTCCTGAAGATCGCCATAGAGAACGACATTCTTCACATCAAGCTGGGAATAGCCCAAGCCCGGTTAACAGCCACAGAAAAGAAACCCGGATGGTGCTGAGGCGAGCAACCAGAGAGAAGGTATCAAAGTAATCAACGCCGTAAGTTTGAGTGAAGCCCTTGGCCACCAGCCGGGCTTTGTAGCGGTCCACAGTGCCGTCGGGGCGAAACTTCACAACGAAGACCCAGCGACAGCCAACCACATCAGTGCCCACGGGAGGAGGAACCAGGGTCCAGGTACCCGTTCAGTAAGAGTAGCCATCTCCTCATCCATGGCAGACTTCCAATGAGGAACAGCAAGCGCCTCCTGGTAGGTACGGGAGTAGAAGTAGTAGAGATAGCCAAGGCAAAACACCTGCGAGAAGGAGAAAGCTGATCATGGAAGGAAACAACCGTGAGCGGTGTTGAGTACAACGCCCGCACCCCTTGGCGAAGGGCAATGGGAACATCCAGGTCAACGGGAGCGTCGGCGACGGGAGCGTCAGCGACCGGAGCGTCCGTGGCGGAGAAGGCTGGCCCGGACTAGGAGAGACGGCAGCGGAGAGGAGGGTGGAGGGGTGGGTGGGGAGACGGACTGGGAAGGAGTGGGTGGAGGAGGAGACGAAGGTGGAAAGCGTGGAGAGGTGTGGAAGGAACGGAGATATCAGAAGGAAGAGAAGAGGAGGAGAGAAATAGGAAGCATTTTCGAAAAAAGTCAACATCTGCGGAGACAAACTGCTTGCGGAGAAGAGGGTCAAAGCAGCAATAGCCTTTTTGAGTGGTAGAGTACCCCAAAAAGACACACTTGGTGGAACGGGGGGAAAGCTTGTCACGGGTAGAGGAGGAGCGTGAACAAAGGCCGTACATCCAAAGACACGGAGAGGAAGAGGAAAAGTTCCTGGTGGGGGTAGAGAAGGGAGAAGGGAGTCTGGCCGTGGAGAACCACAGAGGGAAGGCGATTGATGAGATAGCAGGCGAGGAGCACAGCATAGCCCCAGTAGGAGAGAGGGATGTGCATCTGCATCATGAGAGTACGCGCAACATCAAGCAGGTGACGGTTTTTACGCTCCGCCACCCCATTCTGCTGGGAGGTGTAAACACAAGTCGTTTGCTGAAGGAGGCCATGTTGGTGAAAGAACGCGGAGAACTCATGAGTCAGATACTCCTTGGCATTATCAGAATGTAAGACTTTAATAGAAATAGCAAATTGAGCTTAATCATAAAGTAAAATGATTGCCAAACAGAAAATAGTTCAAAGCGATCTTTTAACAGATACACCCAGGTACATCGAGTAAAATCATCGATAAAAGTGACAAAATAGGAACTGCCCCGACCAATTGTGAGGGTAGGAGCAGGACCCCATACATCAGAATGAATAAGATCAAAAATGTGAGAGGAGCCACGGCCTTGCTTCGGTGGGAAGGAGGAGCAATGATGTTTTCCAAGCTGACACGCATCACAGTTTAGCGGAGAACTAGTAGGAGGTAAGTGGGGCAGAAGCTGGCGAATAAGCCGAGGAGGATGTCCAAGACGAGAGAATGCCACTGAAGTAGATCGGTGGAGGAGGAGTAGGCAGATAGAGCAGAAACATCGTCGAGGAAGTAGAGGCTGCCGCGCTCAGTCCTAGTAGCAATCGTCCGCTGGGTCCTCGGGTCCTGAAAAGAACAAGTAGTGGGAGTGAATAAGATGGAGCACTGAAGTTGCCAGCATAAAGTAGTACTGATAACAAATTGCACGGGAACTTCGGGACATAGAGGGTATCCTCCAAGCAAAGCGATGGAGTGATTTGAACCATGCCCGCCCATGAACCGGGGACGGGGAACCATCCGCCACACGAACCGGGGGTAAGCGTCATGGGTCTCAAGACGGGAGAAGCAATGAGGGTTGCCCGTCATATGATTTGTGCCACCGGAGTCATCAGCCATTTAACTTGGGTAACGACGTGGGCACTACCTGACGTCGTGGCCACAGAGGCAGACGACCTAGAAGAGGCGGAGGCCGAAGAAGGAGCATCAACGGAAGGGCAAAGATGAGGATGTTTCTGCCAGCAGCGGTCAACAGTATGGCCAGTATGACCACAGTGAGAGCAGAGGAACCGGGATGAACCCCGTCCGCCAGAGGAGCCACGGCTACTAGGGCCCCCCCCCCTCTGAGCTTGGTGAGCAAAGGAGTCCTGGGAAGGGGGGAGGCCAACAGAGGCCACTGGAGGAGCGAAGTAACAGCGGCAATGCAAGCCGCAGTGGCATCTAAAGTAGGAGATTCGCCTCACCCAAGATCTGCTGGCGGATCATATCATAAGAGTCGGGAAGACGAAGAAGATAACAAACAACCAGGAGTTCTGGAAGTGTTTATGCTGGTCGGCCAAGTCCGCGGAGAAGGGGCGATTCTGGAGGATTTCACCACCAAGAGCCTGAACCTGCTGATAAGCCGCAGCCGGCGACATGGAAGGGCGGGCGAAGAGGTCCGCATAGAGAGTATAAATGCGGGATGTCTGGCCCCGCTTAGAATAGAGAGCAGCGAGGTGAAGCCAGGCGGCCTTGACCGTCTCATCATGGCGAATGACGGGAAGGCACTCATCAGAAAGGCTGTTGGCCAGCCAGGTGCGGACAAGAGCATCACTCGCATCCCAGTCATCAAACCTCAGGAGAGGTGCGAGGAGGAGGGTCATCGGTGAGGTGATGACGCTTGCGTTGAGAACGAAGGAGAAAGGGTGGAAGGAGACGCTAGGGGGGCCAATCGGGAATAGTTGGCAAAGCAACAGAGCTTGAAAGGGTGAGCCGGAGGG
>CM077160.1:129734513-129865374 GCA_039583875.1 Platanthera guangdongensis
TCTCTGCGGTTTTACCGTTGGCACCCTTGATCTTCCATTTATCTAGTGGTTTATGTTTTGTTTTAAAATATGTTTATCATGTCCCTTCTGTTTTAAGCAACTTATTCGGTGTCATGTTTTATGCAGAAGGTTTTTGTTTTGTGGATAATAATTCACAAATGACAATCAAGAAGGTGGTTTGTTCTATGCAAATGCTTTCATTTCAAATGGTTTGCATTGCTTATATAGTTGAAGATAAACAAGTTATAATATCAATAGCAAAAGACTCAATACTCATGTAAATGAGACACTCTTATGGCACCATTTGGCCTTGGTCACATAAACGAAAAACGCATAAGGAAATTGCATCAAACTAATCTTTTGGATTCATTTGATTTTTATACAATTGGGAAATGTGAATCGTGTTTAGCTGGAAAGATGACCAAGATACCTTTCAGCAAGAAATGTGCAAGAGCAAACAACTTACTAGAATTGATACACTCTGATGTGTGTGGTCCAATGAGTACTGGTTCAAGAGATGGTTATAGGTACTTCTTCACCTTCACGGATGATCATAATCGTTACGGCTATGTTTATCTCATGAAGCATAAAAGTGAATCCCTTGAGAAATTCAATGAATACAAAAATGATGTAGAGAACCAGCTTGACAAGAGAATTAAAATTTTGAGAACTGATCGTGGGGGTGAGTACATGAGCAATATGTTCGCTACTTACATGAAGGAGTGTGGTATTGTACCATAACTTACTCCACCTAGCACTCCACAGTGGAATGGTGTCTCTGAGAGGAGGAACCGAAACCTCCTAGACATGGTTCGTTCCATGATTTGTCAGACCAATTTGCCATTATATTTTTGGGGTCATGCGCTTCTTTCTACAACTCTCACTTTAAACATTATTCCAACAAAGTCTGTTGATAAGACTCAGTATGATATATGGTTCGATAAGCCGCCAATTTTATCCTTTCTTAAAATTTGGGGTTGCGAGGCATATGCAAAACGTATGCAGTCGACAAAATTAGAACTCAAAGCAGATAAATGTTTCTTCATAGGATACCCAAGAGAAACGAAAGGGAATAACTTTTGGCACAAGTCAACGAATACAATATTCGTTAAGAAGGGTGCTACATTCATAGAGAAAGAGTTCCTTGAAAGCATCAAGGGAGGTGAACGTAGGATAACACTTGAAGAAATTCAAAAGGACCTACCAAGTTGTGAGCATGTGATGAATTTTGACATTCAAGATGATCACGAGATATCACATATAGTTCCTTTGCTCAGTGGGAGTGTGGGCTATCCATCTCCACAAATTCATGTTATGGAATCAATCCAAGAAAATCCATGTATGGATTTTCATGAATGACAACATGACAACTTACAAAGCTAGGCTCGTGGCAAAAGGTTTCAGTCAAGTCCAAGGAATTGACGATGATGAAACTTTTTCATCAGTTGTAATGTTCAAAACAATTCGAATCATGTTGACTATTGTACCTTTCTATGATTATGAAATATGACAATTGGACAGCAAAACAGCTTTCCTGAATGGAAAACTAGTTGAGGAGGTATACATGATGTGACCTCAAGGTTTTGAAGATCAAAAAAATATCGAGAAAGTATGTAGACTTCAGACAGCCATTTATGTCTTGAAGAAAGCATGAAGGAGTTGGAACAATTGCTTTGACGAAGAGATTAAGACTCTCAGTTTTATTCAAAGCAAGGAAGAACCTTGTGTATACAAAAAGGTTAGTCGGAGTCACATCATATTTTTAGTTGGGTGCGTCGATGATATATTATTAATGAGAAATCATTTATTTTTAATGGAACAAACAAGAGACTCATTGAAAACCATCTTTTCAATGAAGGACATGGGACAAACACAATATATCTTGGGAATTAAGATATACAGGGATAGGTCGCGAAGACTCATTGGCCTAAGTCAAAGTATTTACATTGACAAAATCTTAGAAAGGTTTCATATGGAAAACTCTAAGAAAGGAAATGTGCCAATGAAGACGTCTTTACAGCTTGGCAAGCCTCATTGCGCCTCCATGCATAAAGATATTGAATGCATGAAGAATGTGCCTTATGCTTTCGCTATAGGTTCCATCATGTATGCCATGACCTGTACAAGACCGGATGTTGCATATGCTCTAAGCATAACGAGCCGGCATCAAGCTTCACCGGGTCCTAATCATTGGACCGCTGTCAAAAATATACATAGATATCTGAAAAGGACCAAGAATAAGTTTCTTGTTTTTGGTGGGCACAAGGAGCTAGATGTGGAAGGATACACAGATGCTAGCTTCATGACATATCCGGATGACAGGAGATCACAATCTGGGTTCGTTTTCCTTCTGAATGGTGGGGATATGAGTTGGTGTAGTTGGAAACAATCAACGACTGTTGACTCAACCACCGCAGCAGAAGTCATGGCAGCTGCGGAAGCCAGTACAGAGGGAGTATGGATGAAGAAGTTCCTTGAGGAACTTGGAGTTGTTCCGTCAAGTGAAGGTCCCTTGAAATTGTTTTGCGACAATAGTGCCTCCATTTCGCAAATCAAGGATCCAAAGTCACATCATAAAACAAAATACATGAATAGAAAGTATTTTGTTACGCGGGACTTCATTGAAGAAGGCAAAATTGCACTTTTATGGATAGACACAAACAACAACACAGCTGATCCCTTCACAAAACCTCTATCTCAAGCCAAGGACGAACTTCACTTCGAATCTATGAGGTTACGTGATCATGGAGAATGGCTTGATGAGTGATTTTATAGGTTGCTCTTTTGTTTGTAGTTTTCTTTTAGACTAAGAAACTTTGCATAACAAGTGGGAGATTGAAGGATGTGGTGTTTTGAAAGTTATTTTATTTTCTTATTTACGAAGTGTTCATGATCCAAATAATGTTGTAACATTTTGTTCCTTGATTGTATGACCTAACTCATGTAAGGTTCAAGAAGATGCTCTTGGTATTGAACTATAGAACTGTGAGTTTCACATGTCGTATAATCTTATGTTTTCCTCTCATTCGTGGTAGTCAAAGGAAACATTGATTGTCGGGTTAAGAATGTCATATTGGTTAAAGTACATTGAGGCTCTATAAATGTTGATAAATGAATATTATTTAATCGTATGAGTATGTATGCGTGTGTTTTCATACATATTGAGGTTGACCTATTTTCATGTTGTAATATTATATGGAATGTGTTAAGTGTCATTAATGTTTACAACGCGTCTAGTGTATTGAAGATGTGTAGATTTAGCGCGTCGATGTGTACAATGTGATTATAGTTGAAGGTCATATTTTGATGGTAATATATATTGTGATTCGTTGTTCACACTTACGCGTAAGAAATTTGCATATCAGAATATCATTTTGTATCCAAATTGTTTGGGTAGTGATATGGTGGGGCCCCTTGGTAAAGAGAGATTGTAATGTATGCAAATAACTGAAGTAGTTATAAATACAACTCACTTCTGAGACCGAGAATAACAAATATAGTGCAGAAATGACACGGTCCTATTTTGCACTATATTCATAATATAACGTGACAAAGGTAAACACATGTCATTATGTTTCATTACCTACTACCATATTGTCGTGGCGACTATAATGCCTTGAGAAAGCCTCTTGTAGTATGTAATATAGGTTGTTATATTATCGCTATGACGATATGGTTCCTTTGTAAGGTTACACCAAATGAATGAGAACAGTCTTTGTTTGGCTTACTTGTGTGCTTGATTTCATACAACATGCGATCAAGATAGTACAGTAAGTGCACTTTCAAAATGTCGTTTTTGACATGTTTAGACCAGGACGAGTTGTTAAATTGTGTGATTGTTAATTTGCGGGATGAATTGATTCATCGCGTTAATTTTAATAGTGTGACGGCATAATTTCTTATCTCACTCATTTATTATATATATATCTTTCACTATTATAAGGAAAAAGTTGTCTTTGGTGAAACATTCAAAAATACCAACTATGCCCTCTTTTTTATATTTTAATGACTTGACATATATTATAATCTATTACAAAGAAATTAAAATACAATGTCCATTCAAGTAATTACACTATCAAAAAACTAGAAGTAATGATTAAAATCATTTAAATTCAAAAAGTGTTTTAGTAGAGCTCCTACACCTACTATGATAAGTTGTCATTAGGCATGTCAGCGGTCTATTCAAGGAAGGTTATCATTAGGCATGTCAATTGTATTTTCGAGGTGATGACATTAAATCAATCAACTTTATTAAAGTCAAAATTAATATTTTTAGATCAAAACATATATTATTTTACAAAATAAAAATTGTAATATTTATGTATATTTTTTTACGGTCATTTTGAGTACTCGTATGTATATGTTGCGGGCGAAACCAGCCTTGATGGGGAGGGCGAAACTCGTCGTCGCCGATCGGGTACTGTCGCACATGGCCATAGGGGCGGAGCCCCGTGTCGGGCACTCGCATATATATATATATATATATATATATATATATATATATATATATATATATATATATATATATATATATATATATATATATATATATATATAGTTTGATCAAGGGTTTTGATAAAAGAGCTTTGATCAAGGGGTTTTTGATTAAGGGTTTAGATCAAGGGTTTTGATCACTAGTTTTGATCAATTGTTTTGATTGAGGGTTTGGAATGAGATAAAAGGAAAAGGGGAGATAGGGTTTGACAGAGCCCTTTTTGGTTTTTGCCTTGGACATAACCCGTCGGCGACACAAGTAATTCACGAGGCGATTATTCCTCAGCTCACGCAGAGCACCGGCGGCCAAACTCTCGAATCACTGGTGCCATCCTGACGATGCCCTCGAGCTCCTCTCGGGTGTTGATCCCTGGTTTGCTCTGGCCATAGCCTCGTGCTGGTGAGTCGCTCGGTCCATCCCGTGCTCTAGGCCTTCCCTTGTACAACTCGACGACGACATAACTAGGTCTTCCCGGCGACAAGCATGGCTCGGTCACTTGGGGTTTCCGACGACTTGAAGAAGAAGATCTAGGATCCTCTTCCTTACACTCCCCTCATCAATGGAGCAGATCATTTTGACTGTTGGGGTTCAAGGTGAACTAAGAGTCGAAGTGTCGGCCTCATTGTTGTGGTGGAATCTCTACCATCTTCTCCAACGTGTTGCCTCTTATGCCTAGAGATCTTGTTCTCTAGAGGTATAATTTCTAACCCCTTGTGATGGTTAGATGTGATTTGTTAGGTTTTATGTTGCTTAGCCTTATTTTGGCCATTGTCATCGGATATCCAATCCTTATGTGTTGTTGGTGCTTGAATTTTTTTTTTTTCAAAAATTTTCCCTACCGCTACACCATGTAATTCCAACAGGAAGCTGTAGAGGAGGTGGTGGAGATGGAGGTTCTCACTTGAGAAGGCAGGGTGGAAATGGTGCTGATCAACGGAGGGCTAAGCCAGGAGGACCAGGGGAAGTTGCTGGAGTGCATCAAAAAGAATGTCGACATCGTCGCGTGGACCACGACAGACATATCAGGGATCGATGCGTACATCGCTTATCACCACCTCAACCTGGATCCAGAGGCCCGCCCAATTCAACAAAAGAAGAGGTCTACCGCAGACAAGCTGACCGAGCCCATCAGAGAGGAGGTGGGCAAGCTCCTCTAGGCTGGGTTTGTATCCGAGATCCAGTACCCCAGTTGGGTCTCCAGTATTATAATGGTAAAAAAAGGAGACGACCGCTGGAGGATGTGTGTAGATTTTTCTCTTCTTAATAAATCATGTCCTAAAAATTGTTACCTCTTTCCTCGGATCGACGTGCTGGTTGAATCAGCCGTCAGTTTTTCTATAATGAGTTTTTTAGATGCCTTCTCAGGTTACCAATAAATCAGGATGCACCCGCCCGACATCAAAGATGTCTTATTAATCACTAGGGATGAGTTCTAATGCTACAAGATGATGCCCTTTAGGCTAAAAAATGCAGGGGCAACATATCAAAGGATGATGGATCGGGTCTTCCATGAGCAGAAGGGGAGGAACCTGGAGGTGTACGTGGATTATCTTATGATCAAGAGTTGGGACATGGAATCTCACCTCCGGACCTGGAGGAGACCATAAGTACCCTACAAAAATATAAAATGACGTTGAACCCCTTGATGTGTGTCTTCGGGGAGAGCATAGGCAAGTTCCTAGACCATCTCCTTACTCTCGCTAGAGTGGAGCCTAACCCTGACAAGGTAAGGGCGATCATGGAGTTGGGGTTGACTCGTAATGCCAAGGAGGTCCAGCAGATGACGAGGAAGTTGGCAGGGTTGAGCAAGTTCCTCTCTCAAGCGGGAGAGAAGTGATCTCCCTTCTTCAAAGAGCTGAGGGGGGGGGGGAAGAAGTTCGAATGGTCCATTGAATGTGAGGGAGCCTTCCAAGCCTTGAAGAGACAGCTAACCCATGCTCCTCCACTCTAGGGACCAAAGGAGGGGGAAGATCTATCCCTCTACCTTGGGGTCGGGACTGAGGCCGTGAGCTCCATCCTGGTCCGAGAGGAAGGCAAGAAGTAGCTACCAATATACTACGTGAGCAGGGTCCTGAGAAATTTGTAGCTCCGCTACCCCATCTTGGAAAATTTGGCCTTTTCCCTGGTCATCTTGGCTCGAAGGCTCCGACCCTACTTCCTTGCACACTCCATCTGGTGGTTACTGACCATCCCATCCATAACATCTTCGATGGGGTGGAACACTCAGGGAGGTTGGCGAAGTTGTCAGTGGAGCTGAGCGAATTTGATATATCTTTTGTTCCCCGCCTCTCGATCAAGGCTCAAGCGATGGCAAACTTTCTGGCTGATTATGTGCTCGAGGTAGCGGAGGTGGAGCTCACTCGCCCAATTCCTTGGAGGGTGATGGTAGATGACGCCTCAAGAAGACATTCATTGGGGTAGGAGTGATCCTGGAGAGCCCTTAGGGAATAAAGATCGAGCAGATGGTGGTCATCCACTTCCCCATTGCCAACAACCGAGCAGAGTACGAAGCAGTGATAGCCGAATTGCGTCTGGCCATGGAGCTGGGGGTACATGATGTGGAAGTGCTCACGGATTCCATGGTGGTGTCCTCTCAGATCAACGGGGAGTCCGAGGAAAGGGAGCCTACTCTCCAATTACACCTGGCCAAGGTAAAGGGGGTCATCCACATGTTTCAAACGTTCTCCATCCAACATGTGCTGCAAGAGGAAAACAAGCAGGTGGATCAGTTGGCCAAGCACGGACCCCGAGTGGGAGGTACCATCACTGACTTGTTCCGCCCTTCAATCAAAGAGGGAGAGCTGATGGAGGTGGACCAACACCCCTCGTGGATGGATCCTTTTGCAACTTTCCTATACATACAAGAGTTCCCAGAGGGTATTGATAGAAAGCGATTCAAGCACAAGTCGGCATACTACCTTATGCATGACCGACGGTTGTATAGAAAGACCCTCTCAGGGTTGCAGGCACGTTGCGTAGCATAGGGAGAAGTCCAAAGGATTTTCGAGGAGATCCATTCCGGATAGTGCTGCAGCCACTCGGGGAGTAGGATCTTGGGAGAGAGGATAGATAGGAAAGAGTACTTTTGGCCAATCTTGGGTCAGGATGCCGCCGAGTTTGCGAAGAAGTGTCAGAAGTGCCTATTGTTCGCCCCCTCCAACTACTGCCAGCTCAGCGGCTCAGGAGCATAACGGCGCCCTGCCCCTTCGCCATTTGGGGAATGGACCTAGTAGGACCCTTCCCTCAGGCCAGTGGGCAGAGGAGGTTCTTGCTAGTCATGATCGATTATTTTTCTAAGTGGTTGGAGGTGAAGGCACGAGCCAAGGTGACTTCCCAGGTTATCAGAAACTTTGTCTGGGGGGAGATCATCTGTTAGCATGGATTGCCTCATGCTATTGTCACAGATAATTGGTCGCAATTTAGTAGCGCCGAGTTTATCAGCTTCTGTGGCCAACTTGGGATCGATCTCATGTTCGCGTCGGTCAATCATCCTAGGAGCAATGGGCAGGTGGAGGTGGTGAACAAGATCATGAACCTCTTAAAGAAGAGGGTGGAAAAATTGAAGGGGAGCTGGGTAGAATAGCTCTCTTCAGTCCTCTGGGCCCTGAGGACTACTCCCAATATAGCCACGGGGGAGATCCCCTTCAAGCTCTCCCATGGCTGCGAAGCAGTGCTCCCCATAGAGTTCAAGGTCCAGACACCTCAGGTAGTTGAGGCAGAAGAAGGCAGAGAAGAGTGGCGGGCGGCGAACGAGTATGAGTTACGGCTCTCCCTAGATATGGTGGAGGAGTTGCGCGATCTGTCTGTCATCCAGCAGAAAGAGGTCAAATTGGGGATGGCTAAGTACCTTGACAAGCATGTTCAGATCAAACAGTTCGTGGAAGGGGGCTTGGTCCTGAAAAAGGTGGATGTAACAGGAAGATCAGCTATCGTGGGGAAACTCAAGCCCAACTGGGAGGGTCCATACATTGTAAAATAAGCATTAAGGTTAGGAGGGTATCACATCCAGAATGGTGAGGGCGAGACCCTAAGTAACACCTAGAGTTGTGATGACTTGAAGCATTTCTACCTGTAAATCATGTACGTACATCCCTTTTGTAAATATGAAATCTCTTGGTCTTTCCGCTCTTTTTGCAATAGAAATTGTGACATGCCATGTTCATAAAGTAGACCCTGAGCAGATCCCATTGTCAGACTTTCATCTAGCTAGCAGGGCTGGATATCACTTGAGAGATACTACCCAGACCCCGAGCAGATCCCGCTGCCAGACTTTCATCCAGCTGGCAGGGCTGAATGTCACTCGAGAGAGTCTACCCAAACCCCGAGCAGATCCCGTTGTCAGGCTTTCATCTAGCTGGCAGGGTTGGATGTCACTCGAGAGAGTCTACCCAGACCCCGAGCAGATCTCACTACAAGACTTTAACCTAGCTGGCAGGGCTCGATGTCACTCTAGAGAGTCTACCCAGACCCCGATTAGATCCCGCTGCCAGGCTTTCATCTAGATGGCGGGGCTAGAAGCCACTCGAGAGAGTCTATCTAGACCCCGAGTAGATCCCGCTGCCAGGCTTTCAGCCAGCTGGCAGGGTTGGATGTCACTCGAGAGAGTCTACCCAGACCATGAGCAGATCCCATTGCCAGGCTTTCATCCTTCTAGCAGGGCTAGATGTCAATCAAGACATTTTACCCGGATCCCGAGAAGATCCCGTTGCCAGGTTTTCATCTAGTTGGCAGGGCTGGATGTCACTCGAGAGAGTCTACCTGGTCCCCGAGCAGATCCCATAACCAGGATTTCATATAGTTGGCAGGGCAGGATGTCACTCGAGAGAGTCTACCCTAACCCCGAGCAGATCCCGATGTTAGACTTTCATCCAGCTGGCAAGGCTGGATGTCACTCGAGAGAGTCTACCCGAACCCCAAGTAGATCTCGTTGTCAGGCTTTCATCTAGCTGGCAGAGCTGAATATCACTCGAGACATTCTACCCAGAACCCGAGCAAATCCCGCTACCTAGATTTCATCAAGATGGCATGGCTGGATGTCACTCGAGAGAGTCTACCCATACTTCGAGCATATCCCGCTGTCAGGTTTTCAACTACCTGGCAGGGCTGGATGTCACTCGAGAGAGTCTACCCAGACCCCGAGCAGATCCCCCTGCTAGGCTTTCATCTAGCTGGCAGGGCTGGATGTCACTCGAGAGAGTCTACCCGGACCCGAGCAGATCCTGTTGTCAGGCTTTCATCTAAAGTCTGGATGTCACTCGAGAGTCTACCCAGACCCCGAGCAGATCCTGATGTCAGGCTTACATCTAGCTGACAGGGCTGGATGTTACTCGAGAGAGTCTACCCAGACCTCGAGCAGATCACACTGTTAGTCTTTCATCTAGGTGGCAGGGCAGGGGTCCTCGGTGGACATGGTGGTTGCTCTGGAGCTAAGTCTCGAGTTGCTCCCGCTGTCAGGCTTTCACCTAGTTAATAGGGCAGTTGGGCCCTCGGGAGACATTGCAAAATGCCTTGAAACCTATTCCTGGGCTGCTCATGATAGCCAGGGAGGCTCAAAATCTAGAATATTTTGGGAGGAAATCCCAAGCCTCAAGGCGATCGCATCGAACAGTGATCATGCCAGCCAGTAAAAGGCAGTCAAAGGTAAAAATTTGGGAAAAGACCAAGGGAAGGGGGAAGTATATAGGCGAATGCGAGTGTTCAAAGCCTATTCTTAAAAGTTGTCCCATTCACGCGTGAGCCTATGTGGCGAGAACGATGCAAAATCTTGGCTACGATTTTGTATGCGCATGAGCTTATGAGGCGAGAACGTCACAAGAACTATATCCTAGGCGGCAAGTTCAAAGTAAAAATCCATCATTGCTCGTGAGCCAATTGGGCGAGAACGACAAGAGATCTAGCCATATACGTCGAATTGACAAAGTTAGTGATTCACCAGATTGACGCAGCGGGAAGTCAGTATATGGTCTCACGAGATATCGTGATCATGGACTTTTTGAGAGAAAGTGCGAGACGAACGCGTTTTTCACATAGCAGTGCATTCAAAATCAAAGCACGAATAAGAAAAAAGATATTTCCTAACAAAACTTTGTTTTCATGTTATCAATGTGGTTACATTTTGCAAGGGGCGGAGCACGAAAAAAAAATTACAAGGAAAAAGCAAAAATGAGAGAGATTCAGGGCGACGATGTCGACTGCTCGCTCTCGCCAGAGTTGTCGTCGGGGGTGTCCTCTAGTTTCGGGATGGGCAGGAAGAGTTCCGGGAATAAGATCTCGGTCGTCAACTTCTCGCCATCGCTGTTCAAGAATCCAAACTCCCTCATCACCTGGAGCGAATGCCTCGTCGCCGCAATAGAATTCTCCTGCATCATCAACTCAATCTCATGCGACATATACAATAGAGCCTTCTTCCTTTCAATCGAGGGGGAGGGACCAGCGAATCAATCCATTGCTGATTCTGGGCTCTTATTCCCCGGTTCTTCTCCTCGAGCTGGGCAATCTGTGCGTCCTTTTTGGCGACAATCGCGACATCCTACAAAATAATCAAAGGTCAGTGCGAAAACAATGTTCAGTGAATGCGTATCAAATAAGAAAGTCTTACCACTCAGGCCTCTCGCAAGGTGAGGTCTTTCTTGGCGGTGTCCAGATCCCGCTTCAGGGTTGTAACCTCTTTGCACAACTTGGAACATGCATCACTTAGATCTGCCAGCTATCGCAAGAGACGAATGCCGCGACGGGCTAAATGTGGGCAAGTTCGATGGCGCGGAACTGAGCTCGCGAGCTCTGGTAGGCGAGTGACTTCATCAGCGCTAAATCATAGTAAGCGGCGTTGTCCCGCACATACATGCCGAATGCGAGTACATAGGCCTGGCTCGAGACCATCTCGTCCTCTTGCCAGGAGGGGAGTATAGTGGAGATGGAAGCCCTATTGGCTTCCCGGTCCCATACCAACAGGGGCTTGCCGGCGTCATTGAGCACCCTCTCGCCCAGGCCAATGTTCCTATGGTCCATAGGACCAGGTTTCTCTTTTGCTGCCAAGGTCCCGCCAACCTCGCCCACTTCATTCTCTACAGTCTCGCCGACAGAACTCGCAGAGAAATTTGAGGCGATCTTCTTTCCCTTTGCGAGAACTATTGTTTGTTGCTTCTTAGGAGGTAGTGGAGGAGGGGAAATGTCAGGCTTTCGCTTCTGGCCTCTTGATCCCGGTAGTGATTTCGTGGGGCCTCGGCATGCCGCTACGGCATCCTCGATAAGTACCATCTCAGAAGCGAGTGCAGTGCTGCCAACAAAGGGAGGGTTGAGAGGGAGATCTCGCAACCCTGCACAGGTATCGTAAGTTAGAAAAATTCTAAATCATGTAATCTTTAAAAGTAAACAAATGCGAGAATTACCTTCCTCGACGAGAACTGGAAGAAGCGTGTCGACGTTCCTCCTCAGAAAGGGAACGTCAAATTCCTTTTCGAGGAGGAATTGGTGAAGCCTGGACTCATGACCACCGAGACTGGGAGGGCGATATGTAGATTCTTCTCGTTGGACTGGCGAGAGGGGGAGGTTGCCGAAGTCACCAGATACAAAGATGAACTTCTTGACCCAGTTATGATTTTTGTTGGCGAGACCTTTCACCTTAAGGTTGTTGCTAGAGAAGAACGACGCGACTCCGTCCCTCTTGGCGCGAAAGTTGAATTGTTTGCGGAAGACGAGAAGGCTGAATTCCATTCACTCCGACCATAGGTAACAGGTGAATGCGACTAGCAGGGATATGGAGTTGGGGTTGAGCTGCGTAGGAACCACACCGAAATAGCGGAGGGCTTGGCGAATCTCGAACCAAATGGGGAGGCAAAGCCCCACTTCAAAGTGCTCGACAGGAATGGCGAGTTCATATGGCGAGAAATTGTTGATCGACTCATTTTTCCTCGGATGTCGCGCGGTGAAGCCCTGCGTGACAAATGATACTCCTATTTGGATAGGTTGTAGTTCACGAATGGGTAATCAGTGAATGCAACCGCACATTTGGTTCGCCCTTTGGTATCCCCTGTCATCTCGCTAGAAAGGGAAAAGAGAGATAGAAGGCGAGTGCAATAGAAAGAAAGATGACAGGAGGGATTTGGAGGCTATTAAATGCGATAATTAATGTGGTAGGTCAAGGTCTATTTATAGAATTTTTGGGCGGGAAAGGGCCCAGGCATTAAAAGTGCGGATAGAATATTTGTTAAATCTCGCCTCAGATCCCGTCTTGGACCCTGGTGAGATCTCTCACTCCCTCACTCGTGCTATTATTATAAGCATAGATGACAACAAAAGTAAAAACATACGCAGGAACATGAAGATTAAATGGCGGAAAAGTAAAGCGAGATCAAATAAAGAATACATAATCACAGCACATCATGCATACTCAACATAAGGGCCGACAGTCACTATTACACAACTCAAATAAAATAAAACTAGAGCGGGAAGGTGACTGCCGGTAGGCCCACCATGGGGCATTACTACCGTCGTCGTCCTCTCCTTCCCGTCCAATGCATCGTGCGAGCATAATGGAGGGAGCAAATGGTTTGAAGTTCCCACTGAGCAAGGTGTAGTTGATCCTCGACTCTTGCGATGTGGATGACAGGGTAGTTCGTCCTGCCGCCGGCTTCTCCCCTAGATTGGCGATCGGTTGCGTATAGCTATTTTCTAAGCTTAGAAGCCTCTCCTCAGCAGACTCTTGGTCCTCCTTCACCAGGTTGGCCATCTCGCACAGCAGTAGGAATTTCTTCTGAATTATCTCGGCCAGCTGCCGCTTCATCCGCTCGGCATCCTTCGGGTCACCTAAGTACTCGGCAATCGAACCCGAAGAAGGGAGAAGCGAGATCTCCTCCTCATCAATATCAACATCGGTGGACGAGATCTCGACGAAGCCTGCATTAAATTGTATTAGGTGTGCCTGGTTTTCGCTCATTTTCTGGAAAGCGAGTAAGGTTCATTACCTGACACGGTACTCGCTTCCTTGTCGAATGGTCAGCGAGAAGTGCTGGGCCGCCCTTCGAAGGGAGTGTTGAATATTATGTTCCCTTTTCCAAGCCCGGGGTGAAAGGTTGTTGGTTCAGCAACAGAAGTGTTGACCTATAGAGTAAGGTTGGGTATAGTATCTACTGGAGGTAGAAGGCTCAAGGCAGGATCAACGGTTGTTTGGCATTGGAGCTCTTAATCTCGTAGCTCCAAAAGGGGGAGATGCGAAGAAAAGGAGGGTGAGCAGAATGGTGAAAGGCTAGAAGACAGAATAAGGCTTACATTTCTCTCGTAGCGTAACATCCGGTCGGAGCGGAGAGGTGATCTCGGGGTTCGTCCCACCATTCCCGGTCCTGAGCGAGTGTGGTTCGGCACTTGCTTCCCCAACTCTTTTTTCCTTCGGAAGAATCTGTAGGCAAAGCGTCAACATCTATTTTTACCGAAGAGAGGAGTGTAAAGAGTGTAAGAATACCGGAGGAATCCAGGAGTGGGAAGAATCCTACGAGACTGACTCATCTCCGGTCAGGTCGCGTCTGACCACTTTAGCTTTCTTCATCTTCGGGGTCGATCCGGGGACTTTGCACGTAAGCCAGGGGCGAATGAGCCCATCGAGGCTTTGTCCTTATCACGGACAATGTTGAGGCAATCTAGAGGTTCCTTCAAGAGAGACATTGTTGTGGAGGCGAGAACCTGGAAAGTTGAGGGGCAAAAAAGCCTCTACCCCCATTAGAATATTTATAGTCATGGAGGGGCCCACTAAAGATTCTCTTAGAGGTGAACAAGCACTCAACAAATACTTGGGGTTGGATGATTCTTTTCGAGTTTTGTGAAAGCTCTCAAAGAGAGGGGATTGTGTACAACCCCATATTCGCTGAGCAGACTCTCTCAAGCAGGTTCAGGGCAAAGAAGGTTGTTCGAACCCAATAATACAAGGTTGGCAAGTGAGTAAGGTTGTCCCGCACTCGCACAGTGCCAAAATGGGGCATTCACATTGATTCAAAAAGGTTGTAGAGGAGGATGGACCCTCAAGAGAATGCGATCTTCATCGAGCACTCGCCCAGGCCTCGCGCTTTAACGCCCATGTAAAGTTCTCGCCAAGTCTGGCGAATGGTTACAAGATGGTCATTCACTCTTCAGAGAATCTCGAGGAGGCGAGTGCATTGTTCTCCCGGCACTCGCCCCTTCAAGCGAATGGTGCCTTCATGGATAACTCGCACGATGGGGTCCAGAGATGAAATTACTTGGATTCCCTTGCAGGGCTGCAAATAACCTTCCATAACAACGGAGTTTGGTTGTTGGCAGACCACTTTTGGCTGCATATAGCTGTTTTGAACAACGAAGCCTCGCTATTTGCATGCCAGACTTTAAACTATAAATAGACCCATGGGGGTACCTCAGAAGGCACACTTTCGAGCTTTCCAATGTTCTTACTCTCTGATCTTCTAGTGCTTTTTGAGGTGCCCTTAGCTCAGAACATGCTAAGGAGGGGAAACACTCTAAGATCTTCCGGTTGTGTGGTGGGACCTTCGTGTTGGAGCCTTGGATCGATTCTAGTTCTAAGTCTTTGGTCATTCAAGCTCACTAGGGAGAAGTGTTAAATTTTCTCAACGTGGTCAGCAAGATAGCCCAAACGCCAAATTAATATCTTCGGAACTACCCAGTTCTCACGTTGAACCAGCGGAAACCCGAGGACTAGAGGTTACACCCAACAAACAATAGAAGCACAAGCAGGTCTAATATTCATTCACTTCTTTACAACACGAGGCATACATAGCGAGACATGATTTCGCTAGTATAACAGCTGTAAACAGAAAGCACCAAAAAATTCAAGCCGGGCGGACAGAACCGGAGTCCGCCGAGACCGCCGAGGTCGCCGAAGTCGCCGAAGCCGCCCGAACTAAACTGCAATCCGCCGAATAGCCACGGAGTCCGTCGAAGCCGTGAGGCCGCGCGGACACACCGTTATTCGTCTCCTGCTGAACCCGAACTGAGGAACACCCCTACCCGCCTGAAGCCGGCGGACAGGTTATTGAAGCTGGCAAGGATGAAACAGAACTGACAAGTCGCAGAGCGACCTCCTGCTGAGGCCGCAGAGACCGCACACTTCCAAGCACTTGACCGAAGTCACAGCCAAACTCCTGGCTCCTTGAAGCTATCCGCGTGACCTGCACACAGTAAACCGTCAGCCTGAAACAATCCGCGCGGACTGATAAACACAGACCGTAGCTCCTTGCACACCCCAACTTACTGTTCACTCTCGTTACTGTAGACCTGCCAGGGGGTCCTATTTATAGGCGAGGTGAGGAGTGTGGTCACCGCCCAAGAGATAGTGACACCGCCCTAGCCCGCGCGTTAGCAAAAACACCGTCCGCCGAGTCCGCATGGACTTGGCCGGATACCAAGGAAACCCGCCAGGAGCAAGGCAGACATTGGCGAACCCTCTCCAGTCCGCCCAAGCTATGCGGACAAGGCATCAGCCCGCAAAGCTCCAACCACTGCAAGACAGCTACCCCCTTCAAAAGCAGTCCGCACCAACTCGAGGCAGTCCGCAAGACCCACACCTTAATCCGCCACAAGTCCACGACCAAGGGAAGACAGCAACAGTCCGCCCGGTCACAGCGGACTTGGCGGATACCGCGGACACCATGGTCTTGGCACAAAGTGTGATCAAGTCCAAAACCATCAAAGGTCAATGCGAGCATGGCGGACACAAACTCCCGTCCGCCAAACACCCTAACACAGACCGCCGTCAGTCCGCGAGCTCCTCGCACTTCTGTCCAATGCAGCAGCCAATCCCGGACTCCAAAACTAGTCCGCCAAACGATCTCCACAGCAAATCGCCTGCTGTGCCACCAGAGCTCGACAAGGCCTCAGCCAAGCTCTAAGCTCAGTCCGCACAGCCAAAACCGCGTACAACACAGTCCGCAAGCTCCCCGCGGACACGAGCCAACCCGCCTATCAGCACAAGCTTGCACCTGCGGTAACTGAGCAAAGCACCAGTCCGCAAGCCTCCATGCAACAACCCGCTCAGAAGACAGCCGGCTTTCCACTAGACCTTCCACCAGGCCGCACATCACAGTCCGCCCAGTCCGCCCAGTCCGCCAAACCTGTCCGCCCAGGCCGCTCGGCCTGTCCCGTCACCCACTTCCACTTCACAAATTTCAACACTCCCCCTTGAAGTGGGAAGTGGTGACCAAGCCCAGCAAGCTGTGCAAGCGTTCAAAAGGCCCCTTCGACAGTGGCTTCGTGAAGATGTCAGCAAGATTATCTTCACTCCGAACATGCCCGACCAGCAAAGACCCCTCCAACACCTTCTCCCTGATGAAGTGGTGATCAATCTCTATATGCTTGTTCCTGGCGTGACACACTGGATTGTTAACCAGTTTGAGAACACTCTCATTGTCACCCCGGAGTAAAGTAGGCCCTTGCACTTCTTCATGAACATCCTCTATAAGCCTCCTCAACCAAACGGCTTCCCGAGCAGCCAAGGCCGAAGCCTTATACTCCGCCTCCGTGGTTGAAACCGACACCGAGTCCTGCTTCTTGCTACACCACGAGATGCTAGCTAAACCGCAAGTGAACACATAACCTGAAGTAGACCTTCGATCATCCGAGTCACCGCCATAGTCAGCATCCGTGTACCCGAGCAATGCAAACTCCGCGTCCCTTCTATAGAGGAGTCCCATATGAGAAGAAGGCTTGACATACTTCAGAATTCCCTTCGCGGCCACTAGATGAGATTGCCTTGGTTCAGCCATATACCGACTTACTCGGCCAACAGCATAAGCTATATCCGGCCTTGTAATCATCAGATAAATCAAGCTCCCAACAAGAGCCCTGAACACCAAGGGATCATGAAGAACCCTTCCCTCATCCCGTCGAAGCTTCAGCCCAGATTCCAGTGGAGTAGAGCACTTCTTCCCTTCGCCCATGCCAAACCGTTTCACAATCCGATCAGCATATCCTTTCTGGCAAATGAGAACCCCGCACTCCTTCCTCTCCACTTCAAGACCAAGAAAGTGATGCAACTCTCCTAAGTCTTTCATCTCGAAGCGTATAGCAAGCTCTGCCCTGAGCCTTGCTACTTCCCCCTCCGAGTTTCCTGTGATGATCATGTCATCCACATACAGCAGGACCAAGACACGTAGCTCCCCCTTCTTCTTGACAAACAAGCTGGAATCCGAGTTTGAAGCAAGGTATCCACAGAATTGCAAGTACTCTGCAATCTTCCCATACCACGCTCTAGGAGCTTGCTTCAACCCATAGAGAGCCTTCCTGAGTTTGCAGACATAGTCCGGATGCTTTTCAGAGACAAAACCAAGTGGCTGATCCATGATGATGTCCTTGTCAATCTCTCCGTAAAGAAAGGCATTCTTCACATCGAGTTGCCACAACCTCCATCATTTGCTAGTAGCCAAAGCGATCACCACTCTTACAGAAGTCATCTTCGCAACTGGACTGAATGTCTCCTCATAGTCTTCTCCATACTGCTGTGAGAATCCTCTAGCGACCAGGCGAGCCTTGTACCTATCAATGCTCCCATCAGCCTTCTTCTTCAACTTGTACACCCACTTGCAAGTAACCGGAGTAATGCCATCAACCTTGGGCACAAGGTCCCAGGTTTCATTCTTCTTCAGAGCATCAATCTCTTCTTTCATGGCACCTTCCCACTCCTTCACTCCAGTGGCCTCGTTGAAGTTTGCAGGCTCTCGCTCATCCAGAGGACCTGCAAAGAAACAGGAGACAAAGCTCACTGCATTCCCATCACAGTACCGAGCCGGTGGCTTAACCACCCTCTTCGATCTCCGAAGAACCGGCTCCTTGCTCATGGCCTCCGTTGCTTCTTCAGGCTCCACTCCTACCTGGGGCAAGCATTTAGCAGTGCTCCCCCTGCTTCCTGAGCCAGAAGGTTCAGCCTCGGAGTTCGAAGCAACAGGAGCTGCTGGTGAAACAGCAAGCTCCTCTTCCAGGCCTTCAGCAGCCACCACCGGTGCTTCATCAACCTTGCTACTTCCAGTTAGCTCAACCGAGCCACCTCCATATGACGTTAGCTCGTCAAAGACAACGTCTCTTGATACCACGAACTTCTTCGTCACAGGGTCCATGCATTTCCATCCCTTCTTCCGCTCATCATAGCCAACAAAGACAAGTTTCCTTGCCTTCGCATCCAGCTTTGTCCGTGAAGCATCTGGGACATGCACGTAGCAAGTTGAACCGAACACCCTAAGGTGTCCAACACACGGCTTCTCCTTCAGCAACAGCTCAACAGGAGTCTTCATGTTGATAGGGCTGAGTGGCATCCGGTTGATAATATAAGCAGCACAAGATATTCCCTCCGCCCAAAAGGACCTTGGGATATCTTTCGCATGAAGCCAGCATTTGCAGGTCTCCGTCAGATGACGGATCTTCCGCTCCGCTACCCCATTTTGTTGTGGAGTGTGAGCACAAGTAAGCTCTCGTTGGATCCCGTGCTTCCTGCAGAAGTTAGAAAACTCGGAGGAAACAAATTCACCCACATTATCAGTTCTAAGCTTCTTAATACGCAAGCCAAGCCGGCCTTCTACCAACTCCTTAAACTCCACAAACAAACGGAAGGCTTCCGACTTCTCCTTTAGGAAGTACACACAAGTATACCTTGAGTAGTCATCAACCAAGACAAGCATGAATCTACTTTCACCAAGGCTGGCAGTAACCGTCGGTCCCATCAGGTCGCCATGAATGCACTCCAATGGCTTCTTGCTCCTTGTTTGAGATTTATCAAACGGAAGGCGATGTGCCTTACCGTATTGACAGCCCCCACAAACATGCCCATCACCAAAGGAAGACAACTTCGGCAACCCCCTCAACAGACTTCTACTAGCCATCGCCTTCAGCTTATCCATGCCAACATGCCCAAGCCTCTCATGCCAGATAGCAGCACTATCATTGGCTCTCATTCTATCAACATAAGCATTGGTGGAGAGAACAAACAAGTTCTTCACCCTCCTCCCAACATGAGCAACATCAGCTTTCACCGCTGATACGTTGCGAAGGAACCTCACGTCTGTTGGCCCAAACAGAACGTGAAAACCAGCGTCCACCGCATTGGTCACCGAGAAGAGATTTTTCTTCATGCCCGGTACGTGATACACACTCCTTAACGTGAGTGGCCCCTGATCACTACCCAAAGACACGACCTCCTCTTTCTCTACTGCATAAACAGTATTATCAGCAGTGATAATAGCTTCATTACATGAGTAAGCCTGCATGGAGGTGAACTTTGATTTGTCTCCGGTGAGGTGATGACCACACCCGGAGTCCACGATCCACTCGCCGTTGAAGTCCTCAGCAGACAAGGCTCTGACACAAGTGTCCGTCATGAAAGCTCCACCCCATTCTGCATCTTCACTTCTCGAGCAAGCTTCTTCCTTTCCTGCAGCATGCCCAGGCTGCAGTTTGACCTTGTAGTCCCGCTTGAAGTGCCCTCGCTGATGACACCGGTAGCACTTCAGATTCTTCTTCCAGTCCTTAGGAGCATTGCTCCTCTCCGGCGAATATGAAGATGAAGTATCCTTCTCACCAACGACCTGCACCTTCTTCTTCTTCTTCTTCCCTTCCCATCCCTTCTTCTTGCCTGAGAAGAGAGCTTCACTGCCTTCCTGATTTAGGTTCACTCCAGCCATCTGCCTTGCTAAGCTCTCCTGCGAGGCGAGCAGATTCTCCAGCTCCAGCAATGACGGCTGAGTAGCCCACCCTTGAACAGATGTGACAAAGGCCACATACTCCTTCCGCAAGCCGCGGATAATGTGCATTTTCATCTTTGCCTCAGAGATAGGCTCATCAGGATCCAGTGCCGACAGCTCAGCACATAAGCTCTTCATCTTTAAGAAGTACTTGGAGATGGAAAGGTCTCCCTGAGTTGCCCTGGCCAACTCATTCTCCAGGAACTGAAGCCGTGCCACATTCTTCCTAATGAACAACTCATCAATAGTTGTCCAAATATCAGCAGCCGACTCACACCCAACGATGTGATCAAACAGCTCCGGAGACACAGCTCTCTTCAGAATGAACTCCGCCTTAGCATTTGTTCTTCTCCAGAGCATCACATGTTCAGCAGTACCAAAAGCAGCAGTGACTTCATGCCTGTCGTCACCACCGACGACTTCCCACAGCTCCTCGCCAAGAAGATAACTCTTCATGCACGACTTCCACTTCTTGAAGTTAGTCGGCGTTAAGAGTTCAATGCCCAGACCTCTTGCAAAACTTCCTTCCATTGCAACACCTGTTGGCAACCTTTCAGAAGCTCCGAGCAACAACACACGTTGATCACCACTCAATCACTGAGCAACAACACTGGCTGACTTCCGCTCACGCAACTAAACCTCAGGAACCTCCCTCTGATACCATGTTAAATTTTCTCAACGTGGTCAGCAAGATAGCCCAAACGCCAAATTAATATCTTCGGAACTACCCAGTTCTCACGTTGAACCAGCGGAAACCCGAGGACTAGAGGTTACACCTAACAAACAATAGAAGCACAAGCAGGTCTAATATTCATTCACTTCTTTACAACACGAGGCATACATAGCGAGACATGATTTCGCTAGTATAACAGCTGTAAATAGAAAGCACCAAAAAATTCAAGCCGGGCGGACAGAACCGGAGTCCGCCGAGACCTCCGAGGTCGCCGAAGTCGCCGAAGCCGCCCGAACTAAACTGCAATCCGCCGAATAGCCACGGAGTCCGCCGAAGCCGTGAGGCCGCGCGGACACAACGTTATTCGTCTCCTGCTGAACCAGAACTGAGGAACACCCCTACCCGCCTGAAGCCGGCGGACAAGTTATTGAAGCTGGCAAGGATGAAACAGAACTGACAAGTCGCAGAGCGACCTCCTGCTGAGGCCGCAGAGACCGCACACTTCCAAGCACTTGACCGAAGTCACAGCCAAACTCCTGGCTCCTTGAAGCTATCCGCGCGACCTGCACACAGCAAACCGTCAGCCTGAAACAATCCGCGCGGACTGATAAACACAGACCGCAGCTCCTTGCACACCCCAACTTACTGTTCACTCTCGTTACTGTAGACCTGCCAGGGGGGTCCTATTTATAGGCGAGGTGAGGAGTGTGGTCACCGCCCAAGAGATAGCGACACCGCCCTAGCCCGCGCTTTAGCAAAAACACCGTCCGCCGAGTCCGCATGGACTTAGCCGGATACCAAGGAAACCCGCCAGGAGCAAGGCAGACATTGGCGAACCCTCTCCAGTCCGCCCAAGCTATGCGGACAAGGCATCAGCCCGCAAAGCTCCAACCACTGCAAGACAGCTACCCCCTTCAAAAGTAGTCCGCACCAACTCGAGGCAGTCCGCAAGACCCACACCTCAATCCGCCACAAGTCCACGACCAAGGGAAGACAGCAACAGTCCGCCCGTTCACAGCGGACTTGGCGGATACCGCGGACACCATGGTCTTGGCACAAAGTGTGATCAAGTCCAAAACCATCAAAGGTCAATGCGAGCATGGCGGACACAAACTCCTGTCCGCCAAACACCCTAACACAGACCGCCGTCAGTCCGCGAGCTCCTCGCACTTCTGTCCAATGCAGCAGCCAATCCCGGACTCCAAAACCAGTCCGCCAAACGATCTCCACAGCAAATCGCCTGCTGTGCCACCAGAGCTCGACAAGGCCTCAGCCAAGCTCTAAGCTCAGTCCGCACAGCCAAAACCGCGTACAACACAGTCCGCAAGCTCCCCGCGGACACGAGCCAACCCGCCTATCAGCACAAGCTTGCACCTGCGGCAACTGAGCAAAGCACCAGTCCGCAAGCCTCCATGCAACAACCCTCTCAGAAGACAGCCGGCTTTCCACTAGACCTTCCACCAGGCCGCACATCACAGTCCGCCCAGTCCGCCCAGTCCGCCAAACCTGTCCGCCCAGGCCGCTCGGCCTGTCCCGTCACCCACTTCCACTTCACAAATTTCAACAAGAAGTAAGTGTGCGACACCCTTTCCCCAAGGGTTCGAACTCCACAGAATCCGAATTTCAATTTCAACACTGGTGATGACTCCGATGGGATACAACATGTTAAGCAATTTTTAAATTCTGTCTTTCAGATCAAAGATCCGGGAAACCTTCGGTATTTTCTTGGACTAGATTTTGCACGGCGACCTGAAGGCCTTGTTTTTTCCCAGCGCAAGTATTGCATTTACCTTCTGCAAGATGTTGGCCTCTCAAGGTGCAAACCTGTGGAGACCTCGTTGGAAGTCAACTGCAAGTTGTGTGCTCAGGGATCTGAGTCTAACACTCTACTTCCAAATTCGGAATACTATAAGCATCTTGTGGGAAAACCAATATACCTAATAGTTACAAGATCAGATATCTCATTTGCGGTTGGAGCGGTCAGCCGCTTTATGCACACTCCACGGGTTTCTCATCTTCAGACAGTGTAACGCGTTCTCAGATATCTGAAGACTACTCCTACACAAGGAGTTGTGTATAAACCATCTTCAGAGCTTTCTCTTATTGCTTACTCTGATGCGGATTATGAGGGGTTGCTGGACGATCGACGATCTACAACTGGTTTCTATACTTACTTTGGAGGAAATCTTATCACATGCCGGAGTAAGAAGCAGTCAATGGTTGCTCGCTCGTCTTCTGAGGCTGAGTACCGTGCGATAGAGGATATTGTATCAAAACTCACATGGCTTGAAAGTCTTCTTATGGATTTGGGAGTTAAATTATCCTCACCTTCAACGTTTTTTGTGACAGCCAGGCTGCAATCCATATTGCAAAAAATCCCGTGCTACATGAGCAGACCAAACATATTGAAGTTGACTGTTACTTCGTTCGAGAAAAGGTCTAATCGAAGATGCTAAAGCTTGAGCATGTTCCTGCTTCTGGGCAAGTTGCTGACATTCTTAGCAAGGCATTACCTCGGAAATTGTACCATCAGTTGCTGTCCAAGCTTGGTGCCTACGACTTGTATGCTCAAGCCTGCGGGGTAGTGTTAGAGAATATGATGGAAAACGATGTATAAGGCCCATATATAGGCCCTCTTATTATGTATTCTATTAGTTTCACATCTCTTGTATAGGATTCTTTCTTCTTCTCTTCTCCCATATATTTGTACTCACTCTTGTATTTTGGTCATGACAAAGTATATACAAGATTTGTCTCTATTTTTCTACACAATTAAATAGTTTGTTTTTTATCCAATTAAGCATAAATTCATCCTTCTATATAAAGAGGGCTAGGAGTAGTTAAAATGATATCCTATTTAAAGCATTGATGCTCACTGTGGACATTGTTATCCCTTCAAGCGCCGGGCTTTGGAGGAACACTTCACGGAAGTTCAAGGATTCACCATCCAGGTCAGAATCAAAAAAAAACCCTGCAACAACAGCGATAACAAGCAGAAGAATGTTATCAACACATGTTCAAATGTCATGCAAGACAATCATTGAAACCCAAAAGATGTATATTAATTGCACAATTTGAATATATTAAAGCAAGGAGGTGAAATCTGAATATTTCCAAAAGAGGATAACTATAACAAAATCTAAATAAAATAAAATAAAGTGTATTTTATGATAGATATCTATAACAGTTTCCAAAACCATTTTCCATACTGCAGCACAAGATCTTCCTTCAAGATAAAATTCACTAATGTCATCCATTAAGCTCAAGGCCATTAAAAGGCCCACTTTTTGTAGGACCAACAGGCCCAACCCATGTATGACTAAAGAAGATGAAGAAGGCATATACACAAGATTTCATATTTGTTATGCTTGCAACAGAAATGGGACTGCCCACAAAGACCCTTGAGCATCCCTTGTTGTCAATCACACCAGCTATGCCTCCATCCATAAACAGAAAAACATCAGAATAATATGTGCCACTGATTTCAACTATGAAAAAGAAGCCATATACTTTCAGCAGAACTTGTATGAAGATTCCTCACAGAACATGTCTAATGTTTCATCTGGAAAATTATAGAGGTCAAATTCACTGATCAAACTGAGAGCCCATCACCCAACCTCACAAAATGGCGATCTATCGCTGATGAATTATATATGAATACATTTAGTCCACCCAGTTCAAATATGGGACCAGGAATTTATTATACAGAAAGGGAGGAATTCCAAACATCACCTTCATATAAGAAAAGTAAACCCCAGGAAAAGAATTTTATGCCAGTGTATTTGCACAACGTGCAAACATGTTACTGGAATTATTACAGAACTAACCCATTCATTATCCAAACTTAATCACATAGTAAGCTTAATCAAGTTAAATTTCATGAGAAAACAATCTCTAAAAGCATATGAAACATCTGGCACAACCAAACCTGAAGAAAAAGAATCTGCCCAATAAATAAATCATAAATAAAATAAAATAAATCCAATAATTAATGTATGTTGTAAACTAATAACACAAAAAAAAAGATGAATTGACGCAAAAAATTTAAAATATATATATATATAACAAATTTAAAATCACATGAGTGCTGCTATTTTAAGCCTAATATTCCCGCCAACAATAGAATGCCCCAAACCCAATATCAATACATTAACTTATTAAGAGCGTCTCATTCAGAACCAAAATCATAAGGATGTTTCATGAAATTAAAAGATAAACTCATCTAACCTAATAGTATTTGTCGAAAAAAAGCTTGAATCACTGCTCAAACAGCAATAAAACCATCAAAAAACCACTAGAAACAATCCAGAAGCTTGACAGGAAGAAGTCGAATAGCGGAGAATCTGGCAGGAGATCACTTGCGGAGTTCCTGGGAACAAGAAATTTTCAACCAAATAGTTTTCAACTAATTTGGTGCAGGAGAGCACAAACTAAACCCAGATTTTCCTGAGTGCAAGAAATTTCTCTATTAACTAAACCTAAATGAATGACAGGGGAGGTTCAAATTGATCGCATTCTACAGCCCTATCCTGAATGCAATTTGCACTCTAATAGTCTAATTGCAGAACTATCCTGAATGCCAGGGGAGAGGAGGTTAACTTTGCACTCATGGAAGGAATCAATGTCAGGTGACTTATTCAAAGTTTCAAACCACATGCATAAATTGATGGTACTACAGCTGCAGATTCAAAGTTTCAATCTATCCTGAATGAAGAAAAAAAATCTACTCTCGACCAATCATCTAGATTTCAACACATAGATTATCTATTTTTGTTGGGAAAAAAAAATTTCCCCCAAGGCCTTAGCGCATGAAATTTGCCATGGACTACATGTTGAAATTGTTGAAATGAAAGTGACAGTCTGGGTGGGCTGTTCGGGCGGACTGTGCGGACAGTCTCGGAGGTTTCGGTGATCAGACCGGGCTGTCTGAGAGGACAAAGCTGGCGACTTGCTTGGCCGGCCAGTATTCTGCGACTTGTGTCCCAGGTTGTTTCGGGCGGATAGGATGATTATCCGCTCAGTTGCCAGTTTTGTGCAGCTGGCTCTGGAGTTCGCGGGTCTTGTGCGGACTGGTTTTGTTTTCACTGGTGCTGTGTTCGGACCAGGGTTGATTGGTGGTGTGGACTTAGTCTGAATTTGGTCCAAGCCCAGGGCGGCTTAGTCCGGAGGTCGCGCGGCCTGCGCAGGTTGGTTTATTCATCTGCCTAGCTCGACAGCAGTCTGTCTTGTGCGACTTTACTGCGAGCTCACTTTCAGCGGTCTGGTGCATTGTCCGCAAGTGGGCGGACTGGGGTGGTACTCGCTGAGTCCGCCTGGTTGGTGTTCTAGTCTGGCTGGGCTTGACGGTCTCTCTCTTGGCTAAATCGCAACAGTCTGGTGTGTATCCACAGCCTTTGCGGATACACTTGTTGCTCTCACTGGATAGGGTGGTTATCCTATCGTCTATGGCGGTGATCACACTCCTCTCCGCGCCTATAAATAGGACCCCCCGGTCACATCAGATGGTACCGAGTGAACAATAAGTCAACTCGCGGAAAGTTGTTGCGGTTAGGGTTTTCTATCCGCGCTGTTTGAGGAGGTTTGTCGGTTTGTGATGTGCAGGTTGTGCGGATAGTTCTGAAGTGTCAGGAACTTGGTTCTGACTGAGTGCGGCCTCTGCAGGTTACACCCATCGGTTTTCAGCAGGTCGCGGCTTGTAACTAAGCCGTTTCTCTTCTGCAACTTCTTCTCAGTTCAAATAAGTTATCCGCCTCTGGGCGGCTTGTTTAGTTCGGTGGCAGCAGTCCACGTGTTCTGGTGGCTAGACGACCTCGCGTTCAGGCGGCTAGACGACCTCGCGTTCAGGCGGCTTGCAATTCAGCGGCTAGAGTTCTTCAGCAGCACTGCAATAACGGGTAGTCCGCGTGACTTGTTTCGATCTTGGAAACGGCGGCTTCAGCGGACTTATTAGCGGTTAGCAACAAAGCCAGTGGTTATTTCTTCAGGCCACGCGGTTTGTTTTCAACTTGTAATTTTCTTGCTCCATCGGATACATTGTCAATCATGTCTCACCATGTATGCCTCGCTGTGTAAAGATATTTTTGATTAGTACAAGACTCTTGTTCTTCTAGTTGTTTTTGACTTGCTTGGGCTCAGTGTGGTTTAGTGTTCCTGCACCTGGTGTCACGTTTTCCATTATAAAATTTTTTTTTATGGTATCAAAGGGATCAGAGGCTGAGCAGTGATCAACTGTCAGTTGCTTGTCTGCTTCTGAGAGTCTAAGTAACCAAAGTGTCTGTAATGGAAGGAGGTTATGCAAGAGGTATTGGAATCGAACTTCTTACACCGACTAACTACAAGAAGTGGAAGTCGTGTATGCAGAGTTATCTGTTGGGTGGGGACCTTTGGGAAGTCATCGGAGGAGACAAAAAGCAAGAGGTTATTGTTGCTGCAGGTGCTGGTGCTGATGTGGTGAAATTTTGGAGGAAGACTAATGCTAAAGCTGAGTTTGCTCTCAAGCGGGCTATTTCACCGGAATTCTTTGACCACATCATTAGATCTGGGCCTGTTGCATATATTTGGACTTCACTTGATGGGTTGTTCAACAGAAAGAATGTACCTCGGCTACAGTTTCTAAAGAATGTGTTGGCAAGGGCCACTCAAGGTGATCTGCACATTTCAACGTTCTTCTTGAAAATGAAGAACCTGTGCTCTGAAATTTCAGTGTTGAACCCTGATGAGCCTATTTCTGAGGCAAAGCTGAAAAGACACATAATTCGCGGCTTGTAGAAGGAATATATGGTCTTCGTCACTTCAGTTCAAGGCTGGGCCACTCAGCCATATTTATTTGAACTGGAGAATCTGCTAGCTTCGCAGGAGAGTTTGGTAAGGCAGATGGCTGGAGTCACTGTCTCTGAAGGAGGCAGTGAGACACTCTTTTTAGGGAAGAACGGGAAGTGGGAGAAGAAGAAGAAGTCTGATGCTAGTGAGGGATCTTCTACTTCATATCAGTAAGAGGAGATCATTGCTCCTAAGCGAGATTGGAAGGAGTGGTTTATGTGCTACAGATGCAACCAGCCAGGACACTTCAGGAGAGACTGCAAGGTCAAGCTGTAGCCTGGGCATGTTGCATACAAGGAGGAGGCTGAGTCCAGTGCTGAGGAAGCTAGATGGGGAAGTATGTTGGAACACCCTATTACTAATTTGGGTCAGGATCACTATGTCTCTAGGAATCTTTGCTGGACCTTCTGTATAGCTTAATAGGTCAATTAGAATTGAGTCTAAGGGTTAGAAGTCTAAGTTTGGAAGCTTCCCTGAAGACCACGATCTTGTATTTGGAGACTAAGTCTGATCGTCGAGCTCAGCACGACGATTCGTCGAACTCCGGTCGACGATCGTCTAGCTCAACTTCGACAGATCGTCGAACTCCATTCGACGATCGCTGAGCTCAACATCATTATATCGTCGAACTCAACTCGACGATCGGTGAGCTCAGGTCGACGATTTTGACTATGCTTTGGATCTTTATCTCTGAGCTCAGTTCGACGATCTTTGATCTCAGATCGATGATATTTTGCTGCTGTATGTTTCCAGATCGCTGAGCTCAGCTCGACGATAGCAGAGCTCAGTTCGACGATTTCAGATAACTTCCAGAATTCAAATTCAAATCAGTTAGGAGTTATTCTGCAATTAATTCAGAGATTTGCTAGCCGTTTTCATTTAATTCTGGACCAAGTTTCAAGGGATTTTTAAAGGAATGTCTCTGTGGACTTTCCTCTAGAAGAGTTTATGCAATTAAGGATGCAATCAATGCAGACCAACGGCTATCCTTGACAGAGAACAATATTCTATTCTGTACCAGAGAATAAAAGACAGAATGTTTTTTGAATCAAAAAGAAGAACAGAAGAAGAACACAATATACAGAGAGAGAATACTGATTACAAAAATATATTCAAAAATCTTCTGTCACAAATAATTCTCAAGAACACTCATCAAAGGAGATCAAGCTTTCTCAAAGTCCTCAGATCTCTTTAGTTTTCCAAGTGTTCAAGGCCAACATACTTCCAGACTCCAGACATTCAACATTTCAGCTATTGCTGAAATCATCCATTGCTGGAGTTCAACCTTTGAAGGCCTATCACCCTCAGCAAAGCTTTTCTTCCTGAAGATTTCAAGGATTCAGGGGGAGCTTTGACATTAATCCACATAGTCTTCTCAGTTGTTTGAGAAAGAGAAGACTTCCATCACTCTCTCACCCCCACTCTGTAAAGGGTTTTCAAACTCCCTTCAAAAGTTTGAACCTGGTTTTTGAGCACCTTGTCAAAAGCTCATTGGTGGCAAAACACCTGATCAAAAAATCTGGTTTGGTTTTGAGCACCTTATCAAAAGCTCATTGGTGCCCAGGACACCTGATCAACTCATCCTGTAGTGGATTCCTACCTAGGGTGGTAGAAGAGTGGATGTACCCAAGTTTGGGAACCACTATATTTCCTTGTGTCTTCTGGTTCTGCTTGCTTTCTTTTTTGTTTTTGGCCTTGATTTTTCTGTGCTTAGTTTTTGCTTAGCTTAGTGCTGTGATTAGATTTAATTTTGCTTCCTGCTCACACATATTACAACAATTGTTTGTAAAAGTTTGTAAAAGTTTTTAAAAGCACCATATACTTTATTCACCCCCCTCTAGAGTATATCAGATCTAGTTGCACTTTCAATTGGTATCAAAGCGAGGTTGGTTAAACATACCATACCGGATTGGTTGTACAGGCTAACAGCTGAACCCAAAGATCCCAAACTAGATCTGTTCTTCTTTTGTAGTGTATTATTAGATTTTGGTTGCACAAATCAGGGCCCAAAACAAAGATTATGCTAGCACCAGACCTCCAGTGTGCAATCTTTCCAAGTTTGCACTTTGGAAGGCAAGGATTAGACTTTACATGAATTCTATTGACGAAGATATCTTTAATTCTGTTTTGACAGTGTGTCCAAGACCCCCAGAGAGCACAAGTACAAATGCTGTTCCACCTCCATCAGGAACAGATGCTGATATCAAAAAATGGAAAGTAGCTGATGCCAAGGCTATGAACATCCTAGCCCAGACAATGTCAGATGACATATTTCAAAAGGTAGCTGAATGCAACTCAGCAAAAGAAATTTGGGACAAGCTCTCAGAAATAGTCTCAGGCTCAGCTGATGAGAGAAAAGACAGAAGATCCCATCTCATCTCTCAATATGAGAATTTCAAGAAGGGAGAGACTGAGTCAGTGGGAGACATGTACAACAGACTAAGTCTAATTGTCAGTGAATTAAGGACATTGGACAAAGAGATCTCTCTAACTGAACTTAATGACAAGATCCTAATGTGCTTCTCCAGCACTTGGGATTCAAGAATCTGGCAATTAAGGATGCCAGAAGTCTGAATGAGATCACCACTGAAGCCTGTTGGGTAAGCTCAAATCTTATGAGCTACTCATCAAGAATAGAGAGGAAGAACAAAAGGCTGCCTCACCAGCCACAAGAAAAGAGAAGATCATAGCATTCAAGGCTACTGAGGATCTGCCTGAAGATAAAGCCACAGGCAATGATGAACTACTCAGCTTGTTGGCCAAAAGATTCTACAAGATGGCCAGAAAGGACTTCAGAAGAAGATCATACAAGGAGCAGGATAAGCCAAGGTATGACAAGTCCATTGGTAACAATAAAGACATTATTTGCTTTGGTTGCAGGAAACCAGGGCACATAGTTCCTGACTATCCAGAGAACAAGAACAAGGACAGAAGGGACAGGAAAGAAAGAAGGAAGGAGAAAGACTCCAAAAGGAATGGCAATAGCAAACCTTCTTCAAGCAAAAATAAGCATACAAGAAAAGGGTTTGTTGGGTACATTGGTCAAATGTACCTGATTTGAAGAAGCCTCACCTAACTCAATGATATACATCATAGTGTATTTGATGTTTGTTTGAGTTACTTGTGCAGGTCAGGAATACACTGGACTGAAGCTAAAAATTCTAAGTCCATGTGTCGACACCCAGAGGGAAAGTGTCGACTCTTGAGAAAGCTTGTGTCGACACCCAGACAAGCAGTGTCGACACTTGGAGTCATTGTGTCGACACCTGGGAAGAAGAGTCGACACCAGTCAGAAAGTGTCGACACTTGGAACTGTGTCGACACTCAGTGAAGAAGAATGCAGAAAAGCTGTGTCGACACTTAGCAGAAGTGTCGATACCTAGAAGAGCTGAGTCAACACCAGGAAGTGTCAACACTTGAAGTAAGTGTCGACACTCAGCAAAAGTCTGCAGAATCTAAGTACAAGTGTCGACACTCAACACAATGTGTCGACACTATGCAGAAGAGTCAGCACTTGAAGTAAGTGTCGACACCCAGCACAATGTGTCGACACTTAGCTAAAGACTCAGTATTTGAAGTAAGTGTCGACACTCAGCACAATGTGTCGACACTTAGTTGAAGACTCTACACTTGAAGAAAGTGTCGACACAAGGAGCTGTGTCGACACTTAGCAAAGAACAGAAAAGTTACAAAATATTCTAAGTACAAGTGTCGACACTAAAGGAATGTGTCGACACTCAGCTGAAGAAACAAGATTGAAGACTTGTGTCGACACCAAGAAGCAGTGTCGACACTTGACAGTTTCTACACATGAAGATGTGTCGACACAAAGGAGATGTGTCGACACTTAGAAGAATACAGTTAAAGAAGAAGTACAAGTACTTGTGTCGACACTCAATTTCAGTGTCGACACATGCAGAAGAAACTGTGTCGAGACATACAAGGAATTGTGTCGACACCTTGTAGACTTATGTCGACACTTACACAACATGTGTCGACACTTGGCCTATAAGTGTCGACACTTAAGAACAGAAAGTCTCGATACTATCTGACAGTTAGAGGAATTTCAAGAAGTGACTGGTTGACAAGACAGCTACCGATCCAGCCGGTCTACATCAACTGTCAGTGATATCAGAAGTCTGTTATGAACCGGACCAGCCGGTTACCATGAAGGAAGCCTATAAATAGGCACCCATAGTTTACAGACCAAGATTGATCAAGTGATTAAGGATTGTTGAGATAATATAGAAGTGGTTGAAAAAGTTTTTACAGAGAGAGATCAGATCTTTGTAAAAGTGGTATATTGAGAATCAACACAAGAAGATCTTGCTGTGCATCAGCAGATCTAAGAAGTTGGAGAGAGAGAGCTCCAACCAAGTATTCAGTCTTTGGAACTAAGGCTGAGAAGAAGAATTCAGAGTCATCTGGATTTCAAGAAGCAGAGGTCAAGGAACAACTGCAGAAGATTCAGACTAATTCAGTTCTAATCAAGAAGCTTTGAAGGAAGCTAAGTCAGTTTGAATCTAACTGAGTTCTTCCAAGAACTCTTCAAGAATCTCTCAACTCCTCTCCTATTTTCTGAGTTGTAGAGTTAACTATTGTACATTCTATTTTTACCTGTAGGATCCATTGGATCTGAGTGAATTGTAAGCCTATTTTATAAAGGCTGAGGGTAGGGCTTGGTTGCCTGAGTGTAGGAGTTGAAGAACTCTGAGTGTAGGCCTTAATTGGCTGAGTGTAGGCCTGGGTGGCTGAGTGTAGGCCTTTTGGCTGAGTGTAAGGCTTTGGGCCTGAGGTAGGAACCTAGTTTGGTTCTGAGTTAGTGGAGAAGTTTGGCCGAATGTAGTACACTGCTAGATAGGCGAAGGGGGAAAGTGGATGTACCCAAAGATTGGGGAACCACTATAAATTAGTGTGTCTGCTGTGGTGTGTTGTGCTGTGCTGTGGATTACTTGTTTGATTTCTGTAATTGCTGTTAGCTGTAATAATTGTTGTGCTGCCAACAAAGTTTAAAATAAGGTTTAGGTCACCTATTCACCCCCCCCCCCTCTAGGTGTTTAGGTACCATATCTTTCAGGGTTTGTTGCTGAATCCTGGAGTGAGACAGAAGAGGAGTCAGAAGCCTCTTCTAGCTCCAGTGATGATGAGGATGATGCAGAAGAAAAGGAGTTCTGCATGATGTCAATCAATGCCTCACAACACAATTCAGAGGAAGAAGAGTCAGAGTCAGACTCAGAGACTCAACCTGAAGAAGATCAGGTAATTAGTTCTTTTGATTTTAGTTCAGAAGATTTTAAATCTGAATTTAAAGCACTGTGTTTAGACCTGCTAAAGTCTGAGAAAGAGATTATCTCTCTCAGAAATCAATTATCTGAACACAATATTTTAAAGTCAGAAAACCTCAAACTCTCTCAGGAGTTGGAGAACTGTAGGGAACAGATAGCTACACTGAAAAGTGAGCTCTCTGAGGCCAAGAAGTTTGAAGAATCCCTTAATGGGAGAAGCATCAAGCTGATGGACATCACAAGCACAGTGAACTCTAGATTTAACAGTACACTGGGCTTGAGTGCTTCATCCAGCCAACCTATAGTCTTAACAACTCCCATCAAGTTCATTTCTGACAAGGGAAAGGGAGTTGTAGAGGTTGCTAGGAAAAATTCTGATCTGCCTCAGAAAACCAAGTCCCAGCAGAAATCGTCGAACGTAGATCGCCGATCGCCGAATAAAGATCGACGATCGCCGAACGCAGCTCGACGATCTCAGGAAAAATCGTCGAACGCAGATCGACGATCTCAGACAAAGTCGTCGAACGCAGGTCGACGATCTCATATACCTGACCTCAGCCATAGTCGACCGTCGAACGGAGCTCGACGATCTGACCCAAGATCGTCGAACGCAGCTCCAAGATTGTCGAACAGAGGTCAGAGCTCTGGAAACTTTTTCAAAGGCAAATCAAAATTGAATCCTAAGGGTTCTTCATCCCAAACCTTTAACCCTTATACTGAATGGATCATACCTCCAAGGAGATATCATCCTGAAGGATATAAGAGTCAACCTGGGATGTCTTTCATTTCAGAATTTAGAGGTTATCAACCTAGGCCCAAGGTAAACTGGGTCAAAAACAAATAAATTGTCTTATGTGCAGGTGAAGACCTATCCAACATCTAACCAGCAATGGTACTTGGATAGTGGGTGCTCTAAGCACGTGACAGGGAACAAGGACAACCTCACATCCTTCAGAGCCAAGCTTGGACCCAAAGTTATCTTTGGTGATTCAAACTTTGGACAAACTAAAGGATATGGTGCAGTCCAGATTGGTTCAGTAACTTTCAAGAAGGTAGCATATGTAGAAGGACTGAAGCACAACCTAATTAGCATCAGTCAGCTGTGTGATGAAGGCTACCAGGTGACCTTCAGCAAAGCCTTATGCAAAATCAAGTCAGAGGACAACACAACAGTGTTGACAGGTAAAAGGAAAGGGAACATCTACCTAGTAGATTTTCTTTCAACTAATGTAGATATCTGCTTGTTTAATTCAGTCTGTAGACCAAATGTTTTATGGCATAAGAGATTAGGACACCTAAACCTTAGAACTATTGCTAGGCTATCCAAGGATAACCTTGTTAGAGGACTACCTTCTGGCCCCTACAAGAAGGAAGGACTCTGCAAGGCTTGTCAATTAGGCAAGCAAACTAAAAACAGTTTTAAGTCACTTAATAAGAGTGATTTACCTAGGATATTGTATCTGTTACACATGGATCTTTTTGGACCCATCACAGTACAAAGCCTAGGAGGGAAATCCTACACTTTAGTAATTATAGATGACTTCTCTAGATTCACTTGGGTGTTCTTTCTAAGGAAGAAGTCTGATAACTTTAAGTGTCTGACAGAGTTTCTCAAATGTATACAGATTGAGTTCAATACTCACATTGCCCTGATCAGAAGTGATCATGGGACATAGTTTGATTCTCTTCTTATGCAAGAGTTCTGTCAGAGTGAAGGGATCAGACATACTTTCTCAGCTCCTAAAACTCCTCAACAAAATGGGGTAGCTGAAAGGAAAAATAGAACCCTTATTGAATCTGCCACTACATTGTTGTCAGATGCTCATCTACCTCTATCCTTTTGGGCAGAGGCAGTGAACACCTCCAACTATGTGTTGAATAGAAGTCTGATACATAAACTAAAGGGAAAGACTCCCTATGAATTACTCAAAGGGAAGAAACCTAAAGTTGACTATTTTAGAGTCTTTGGTTGTATTTGCTATATTCATAATAATGACAAGAAATATCTAGCAAAATTTCAAGCCAAAGCTGATGAAGGAGTGTTTCTGGGATACTCCATGATCAGCAAGGCCTATAGGGTCTATAATAAATCATCTTTGAAAATTGAGGAATCTGTTCACATTTCATTTGATGAATTTAACATGTCTTTCAAGGAGAAGATTTCTTCTACCATAGAACCCTTGCAGGAACATTCTCTAGTTGAAGACTTGAACAGGTTACAGGTTGCTCAAGAGGATGAAAGCAGTGAAGATGAAGGGAATGCTCAACACATTGAAGCACAACTTGAAGAGCCAGTTGTTGTACCACAAGAGGAAACAACAATACAGGTTGCTGAACAATCAACACCCCCTGTTGATTTAGTAACATCAAGAGACCATCCAATTTCCCAAATAATTGGAGAAATCTCAGTTGGTGTGCAAACCAGAAATCAGGTCAACCAAAACCTGTTGCACACCTGCTTCCTATCTCAAATTGAACCTCAGTCCATTCAAGATGCAGAGCAAGATCCACACTGGATCATTGCAATGCAAGAGGAGTTGCATCAATTTGAAAGGAACAAAGTATGGGAACTAGTGCCAAAGCCTAAGGATCATTCCATTGTTGGAACAAAATGGGTATTCAGAAACAAATTGGATGATCAAGGAGTAATTATAAGGAACAAGGCAAGACTAGTTGCTCAGGGATATTCTCAAGAAGAAGGAATTGACTACGACCAGACCTTTGCACCTGTTGCAAGATTGGAAGCCATCAGAATATTTCTAGCTTATGCAGCTCACAAAGGCTTCAAAGTATATCAGATGGATGTCAAAAGTGCTTTCTTAAATGGAGACATCAAAGAGGAAGTTTATGTCAGACAACCTCCAGGTTTTATCTCTCCAACTTTCCCTGATTATGTTTTTAGACTGAACAAAGCATTATATGGTCTCAAGCAAGCTCCTAGAGCATGGTATGAGACCCTAGCATGCTTTCTCTTGGAAAATGGTTTTATAAGGGGTAGAGTAGACCAAACTCTTTTTATTAGAACCCATAAGCCCCATACCCTGCTAGTACAGATTTATGTAGACGATATTATTTTTGGCTCTACTGACTCAAAATTGTGCAGAAGGTTTTCTAACCTGATGCATTCTAAATTTGAGATGAGTAGCATGGGTGATCTATCCTTCTTCCTAGGATTGCAAGTCAAGCAACATGCTGAAGGAATCTTTATTTCTCAAACCAAATATGCAAATGAATTGGTTAAGAAATTTGGTATGTCTGAGGCATCTTGTATGAAAACACTCATGCCTACCAATGCTGTATTAGATGCTGATGAACATGGGAAACCTGTTGATCAGACAACATATAGAGCAATGATTGGCTCTTTACTGTATCTTACAGCTAGTAGACCAGATATCATGTTTGCTACATGTATATGTGCTAGGTTCCAAGTAAGCCCTAGAGAGTCACACCTAACTTTAGTAAAGAGGATTCTCAGGTATGTTAAAAGTTGTCCAAATCTAGGTCTCTGGTATCCAAAAGATTCAGCATTTGAGTTAACTGAATTCTCTGATGCTGATTATGCTGGATGCAGAATTGACAGGAAAAGCACCAGTGGAACTTGTCAGTTCCTTGGTGACAGACTTGTCTCCTGGTTTTGTAAGAAACAAACATCTGTGTCAACTTCAACTGCTGAAGCTGAATATATGGCTGCAGGCAGTTGTTGTTCACAAATCTTGTGGATTCAAAACCAACTCCTAGACTATGGTTACAACTTAGAGAAGTCTAAAATCTTTTGTGATAACACAAGTGCTATCTCCATAGCTCAAAATCCAGTCCTCCATAGTAGGACAAAACACATAGAGATTAGGCATCATTTCTTAAGAGATAATATTGAAAAGAATAAAATTGAATTACAATATATCCCAACTGATTTACAAAGGGGAGATATTTTCACCAAGCCCTTGGATGAAAAGAAACACACCTTCTTCCTAAATCAATTAGGAATGTTAGATGGAGGAAGTCTTAAATAATATCCAAGATTTTGAAAGTTTAAAAATTGACCAAGACTAGGCAAACTTTCTGATTTTTCTTAGTGTCTAACATTTCTCTGATATCTGAACTGCGCTCGACGATTTGCCCCAAGATCGTCGAACGGAGATCGACGATTTCCAAAATCGTCGAACTGAGTTCAGCGCTTCTCAGATAGTATGAACTATCTCTTCCGGTCAACGATCGTCGAACGGCGCTCGACGATTATGTTCACTGAACGATCGTCGAACGGAGCTCGACGCTCTCCAAGATCGTCGAACGGAGATCGACGATGTTGCAGTCTCTTCAGATTCCTTTAGAAGCCTCGATCGTCGAACTGAGTTCAACGATCTTTCCAATTCTGCGTCGAACCCTAATATAAAACTCATTTTTCGCCGTCGTTCTCTTTTGCGCTTTCGATTTCTCTGCAAGAATTTTCTTTCCCTCCAAACAGTTCTACGCTTGGTCGTTTTGTTTGTTGAGTTTTTACAGGTACAAATGGCTGTGTCAGTTGCTGTCCTAGCTGCAATGAAGTTTGATGCAGGTTTTGATATTGATATAGAATCTTTCAGCACCACTGATCAGATCTTTCAAGATGTACTGGGTTTGTTCCAGGATCAGAATCTGACTGCCCTCATGACCACCAGGAAAAAGTTGGCTTCTGATGAGATCAAGGAGTGGGTTTACACTGCTCATAATCAAGATAACAATACTATAGTTGGGTGCATAGCTGGAAATCAGGTACCCTTGACCCCCACAATTTTAACAGAAGTTTTTGGATTGAGAAATGGAGAAGAATCTGCTGAGTTATCTGGAGAAGAGTATTCTGACCTGCTTGCCAGGATGAGTCATCCAGAGGGAAACCCTAGCAAGCTATTCAAAAGGAACTTGTCTGTTGAGTACAGGTTCATGGCAGATGTGGTGGGAAAAGTGCTACTGGCAAAGCACTCAGCCCATGATAATATATCCAGACATCAGCTCTGTCTCATGGGAGCTCTTGTGGACAAGAAAAATCTGAACTGGGGAGAGGTTTTCCTTGACCTCATCAAAAAGAAAATCAACAAAAGCTTTGTTAATTTTGGAAGGATTATTGGAGTTTTTCTGCAGACCAGGTGTCCTGCCTTGCTGGTCTCCTCTGGAGTTCATATCAATGCCTCCAAGAGACTAACATGTGCCCTCTTTGGCAAGTTGGACAGGCAAATAAGCAAGCCTAGCAGGCCCTCCTCCAGTGCCCCTTCAGGCACAAGGACTCAAAGAGTCACTCCTCCACAGGTCTCTGCCCCTGCAGATGACCTGGCTGCTGCTGTTGCTGCCTCTCCTCCTCCTCCACTTCCATCCCTTCCTCTACCATCCACCATTCCAGCTCCCTCCACCATCACCATATCCAGCCCATCTCCAACATCAACTCCATCTCCAGAACCCATTCCACCTCCACCAGAAGACCAATTCCACCCACTGTTCTCCTACCCTCCACCTGATGTCACCTCCTCACCATCCATTCCATCTTTCACCCTACTGGATGATTCCTTTATGGATGATTCCCCATCCTCTCCTCCTGACTTACCTACCTCCTCCACTTCATTCCAAGACCTTCTCCACCACATCATAGACCAACCAACATTCACTCCATCCATATCCATTCCCTTATCCTCCATATCCACCCTACCAACACCTCAGCCATCCATTCCCCATTTCTCCAGCCCTTCCCTTCCAGCATCCCCAGCTGCTTCCATACCTTCTACCTCTGCTCCAGCTGTTGAGCAAGTAGACCTCTCAGCCCTAGCTGATAGGCTGTATGAGCTGATTGCCCCCAGGCTCTCTCTACTATTGGAGACCTCCTTGGCTCCTCTACACCTGTCAGTGGCAGCTCTTTCTGCCAGGCTCTCCTCCCTCTTCCCTCAGGCAGCACCTACAGCAGTGTGCCTTGATCCAGATGTATCTGCATCTAGGCAGGGGGAGATGCCATATGAAGAAGGCCTTCATGCTGTTGCTGCAGCTGTTTCTTTGCCTGCTGCTGTTGTTTCTCTGCCTGCTGCTTTGAGCCCTCCTGTTGCTGCTGTTTCTCTTTCTGCTCCTGTTGCTGTGCCTCCAGAAAGTCAGAGTTCTACTGTAGTTCTTGCAATTGACCTCAGGTCTTTGCTATCTGCCTTTGATTCTGCCTACTTTAGCTGTCTGTCAGAGGTCCATGCTGTCCAGCCTCCAGAAGACTTATCCAAGGCACTTGTGCCTTTTTCTTGCTGTGACCCTAGCATGCTCTCCTTCTTTGTAAATTCAGTCATTGCTGCTGCTTCTGAAGAAAGGACTATTTTTGCTGCTTCTGAGAATGTTAATGCTTCTGCTGCTGAAGTTCCTACAGTTTCTGCTGTTCCTGATGCACCAATCTCCAAGGACTTTCTTATGACAGAGGCCACTGATTTTGAGCCTGCTGCAGTTTTTGATGATGAATCTGCTGTTTCTACTGCTGTAAGTGAGATTGTTACTGCTGCTGTCACTTGTCCAGAGCCAACTGCTGCTGTTGTTGTTACACCTTCTCCAACTGCTGCTGCTGCTGTTACCATCTCAACTACTGCTGCCGCTGCTGTCTCCACTTCTGCCTCATCTGTCTCTGTTCAGCTTAAGAAAGATTTGATGAAGAAAATAGATGCTCTATATGATGACCAGAGTTCTGAATCTGATGAATTCAAAACAGACTCTGATGACTCATCTGCTACCATTGCCAGGAAAAGGAAGGCAAGGAGCAAGGCTATGAAAAGGGTTCCTCCTGCTAAAGTTAAGGATAACAATGATATCCCTTATTATAACCTTCATAATTGCCCAATCACTGAACACTGGATGCAGTATTCCAAGAACCAGCTGAAAGCCATGAAGAAAAAGAGAAAATATGAGAAGGGCTCATCCCAATTCCAGCACCCTCATCCTCCTCCACCACCTCCTCCTGATGCAGGTGCAGGTGGAAGCTCTGCAAGTCAACCCCCAGCTAGAAGCCAGGCTCCCTATCAACCTCTTGCCAGATACTATCAAAGGGAAAGCCAATCCAGGGGTTCATATTCTAGGAGAGGAGGATATATGGGTAATCAGAGAGATATTCAAGTATATTCCAAAGGGTACTCCAGGCAGCACCCATATTCTAGGGGAGGACATATCTCATCTGATACATCATCAGGTCCTTTCCCTTATAAGCTGAAAGAGACTGTGTCTGTCAGGCCTCCTCAAGACAATCCTTCCAACAGGTATGAGCCACCTGTACCTTTTGAGGACCCTGAAAACAATCCAGCTACTTGGACTGCCAGGATGAAGGAATTGGCTGCACTGGATCAGATTAAGAAGGCCAAAGAACAAGGAATAGATTCTTCCAACATTTCTACAATGTCTGAGCAAAGACAGAAAGAATTAGAGAAATATGCTTCCAGTAAATTCTTTGATGCTGACAGATACATGGAATTACATCCTGCAGCTGTGGTTCCCAGGCCTTCAAAGCAAACATATTTGGGTGCAGCAGATGACACCATGTCCAACAAAGAAGCCCTAAATCCTAACAGAGAAATTAAAATGGTTAAAGGCAAAGAGAAGAAATGACATTGTAAGGTGACAGTTTCTGGAATTTCTGATTATCTGGATGCCATATATATATCTCTGTAATGTTTCTGCATGTCTAGATGTTGTTTTTCTGTTTTACTGATTGTATGTTGTTATTCAAATTTTTCCAAAGTCTATAAATAGTAATCCTAACCCAAATAGGGGGAGATTGTTGGAACACCCTATTACTAATTTGGGTCAGGATCACTATGTCTCTAGGAATCTTTGCTTGACCTTCTGTATAGCTTAATAGGTCAATTAGAATTGAGTGTAAGGGTTAGAAGTCTAGGTTTGGAAACTGCCCTGAAGACCAAGATCTTGTATTTGGAGACTAAGTCTGATCGTCGAGCTCAGCACGACGATTCGTCGAACTCCGGTCGACGATCGTCTAGCTCAACTTCGACAGATCGTCGAACTCCATTCGACGATCGCTGAGCTCAACATCATTATATCGTCGAACTCAACTCGACGATCGGTGAGCTCAGGTCGACGATTTTGACTATGCTTTGGATCTTTATCTATGAGCTCAGTTCGACGATCTTTGAGCTCAGATCGACGATATTTTGCTGCTGTATGTTTCCAGATCGCTGAGCTCAGATCGACGATAGCAGAGCTCAGTTCGACTATTTCAGATAACTTCCAGAATTCAAATTCAAATCAGTTAGGAGTTATTCTGCAATTAATTCAGAGATTTGCTAGCCGTTTTCATTTAATTCTGGACCAAGTTTCAAGGGAGTTTTAAAGGAATGTCTCTGTGGACTTTCCTCCAGAAGAGTTTATGCAATTAAGGATGCAATCAATGCAGACCAACAACTATCCTTGACAGAGAACAATATTCTATTCTGTACCAGAGAATAAAAGACAGAATGTTTTTTGAATCAAAAAGAAGAACAAGAAGAAGAACACAATATACAGAGAGAGAATACTGATTACAAAAATATATTCAAAAATCTTCTATCACAAAGAATTCTCAAGAACACTCATCAAAGGAGATCAAGCTTTCTCAAAGTCCTCAGATCTCTTTAGTTTTCCAAGTGTTCAAGGCCAACATACTTCCAGACTCCAGACATTCAACATTTCAGCTATTGCTGAAATCATCCATTGCTGGAGTTCAACCTTTGAAGGCCTATCACACTCAGCAAAGCTTTTCTTCCTGAAGATTTCAAGGATTCAGGGGGAGCTTTGACATTAATCCACATAGTCTTCTCAGTTGTTTGAGAAAGAGAAGACTTCCATCACTCTCTCACCCCCACTCTGTAAAGGGTTTTTCAAACTCCCTTCAAAAGTTTGAACCTGGTTTTTGAGCACCTTGTCAAAAGCTCATTGGTGGCAAGACACCTGATCAAAAAATCTGGTTTGGTTTTTGAGCACCTTATCAAAAGCTCATTGGTGCCCAGGACACCTGATCAACTCATCCTACAGTGGATTCCTACCTAGGGTGGTAGAAGAGTGGATGTACCCAAGTTTGGGGAACCACTATATTTCCTTGTGTCTTCTGGTTCTGCTTGCTTTCTTTTTTGTTTCTGGCCTTGATATTTTCTGTGCTTAGTTTTTACTTAGCTTAGTGCTGTGATTAGATTTAATTTTGCTTCCCTGCTCACACATATTACAACAATTGTTGTAAAAGTTTGTAAAAGTTTTTAAAAGCACCATATACTCTATTCACCCCCCCCCCCTCTAGAGTATATCAGATCTAGTTGCACTTTCAAAGTGCTTTCATGATAGGCACATCTGTTCATGCCTTGTCCACCGTCGACTACCAAGATGATTAGATCGTGGACTCAGGGTGTGGTCACCACCTCACCGAGGATGAGTCAAAGTTCTCCTCTCTGCGGACATTCTCAGGTAACGAAGCTATCATAACCACATATGATATTGTTCATGCAGTATAGAAGGAGGGTGTAGTTTCTTTGGGTAGTGATAATAATCCACTCATGTTGAGGGGTGTCTATCACGTACCTGACATGAAGAAGAACCTTTTCTCTGTGACCAATGCGGTGGATGCGGCTATCACGTTCTGTTTGGTCCAGCAAAAGTGAAGTTTCTCTGCAATGTGTTAGCGGTTATAGCTGAAGTTGCTCATGTAGCAAGAAGAGTGAAGTACTTATTTATGTTATCAATAAGATCCTATGATGATCGGATGAGAGCCAATGATAGTGATACTATCTGGAATAAGCGGTTGGGACATGTTGGGATGGACAAGCTGAAAGCCATGACAGCGAGAATCCTTGTGAAAGGCTTGCCTAAGTTGTCATCCTTCGGCGATGGTCATGTCTGCGCGGGATGTCAGTATGGAAAGGCTCATCGCCTTCCATTTGACAAGTCGTTGACTAGGTGTAAAGCATCATTGGAATGTATCCATGGTGATCTGATGGGGTCGCCTGTCACAGCCAGACTTGGAGGCAGCAGGTATATGTTAGTCCTGATTTATGACTACTCAAGGTACACTTGAGTGTACTTTATAAAGGATAAGTCAGATACGTTCTGGTTTTTTGTGGATTTTAAGGAGCTGGTGGAGGGCCGGCTTGGCCTGCGGATCAAGAAGTTGAGAACAGACAACAGAGGTGATTTTGTTTCAACTGAGTTCTCAAACTTCTGCAGGAAGCACAACATTCAAAGGGAGCTCACTTGTGCCCATACTCCACAACAAAATGGAGTAGCAGAGCAGAAGATCCGTCATCTGACGAAAACTTGCAAGTGTTGGCTTCATGCTAAAGGCATTCCAAGGTCCTTCCGGGTGGAAGGAATGGTCTGTGCTTCTTATGTCATCAATCAGATGCCTATGAGTCCGATCAATATGAAGTCACCCTTTGAGATGATGTTCAAGTAGAATCCTAGCATTGGACACCTTCGGGTGTTTGGATCTACCTGCTACGTACACATCCCAGATGCTCTGAGGACAAAGCTGGATGCAAAGGCAATGAAGCTTGTCTTTGTGGGCTATAATAAGTGGAAGAAAGGGTGGAAATGTATGGGTCTAGTGACAAAAAAATTCATGGTTTCGAGAGATGTGGTTTTCAACAAGCTGATGTCATATGGAGGTGGCTCCTCTATGGAGCTACAGGAGAGATGGTCAAATGGCGAGCAAGGGGAGGCTGTTAAGGATCTTCTGGTGGAGCTGCCTATGTCAACAGGAGCTCCAGGTGTTTCTAGCTTCGGGGCGGATGCTTCTAGTTCAGGAAGCAAGGGAAGCATTGATACGGCCAAAATGGATCTACGTAATCACGCAAGTGCACGTGTCGAATCAAGTAATAAAATGATGAGTTGAGTTATCGTTCCTAGAGGAAGTGTAACGTTAGTGCTCGTAATTATTAGCCTTACCCGTTCCGTGAATCCAAGTGGGATACTTTTTCTTTAGTGGGTTAATTTTATAATAAAGAAACTTAAACTAAAAAAATTAAAACTAATTAACGCTTACTTAAGAGACTTTTATCAAATTGGAGAAATAGTCTCGTATGTGATTTCACTTGTTTGTTGTGATGAGTCTTTAGAATAAACCCTCATGAACGCTTAATTACTATCCTGCGACGAGTTGAAAGTAGATTTCTTTATCTCTCGATCTCCGAAATCCATTTACCCTAATTTCTCTAGTTATCTCTAACTTAGATGAAATGAGAATAACATACACACACAACTCAAAGTTCGCTAGCGAGAAATGAAATCTCTTTCTTTCCAACACTATCTCATAATTTATATTGCACTTTCGTCACTCCTCTCTCGAATCTCGCGACGAAGTATGATAGTGGAATTTTGGTTAAAGATTTGTACGACTCCTCTCTCGAATCTCGCCGCACAAAATAGAGGATTCAACTCTAAACAACGTAACTCCTCTCTCGAATCTTGTTACACATTCTAGAAGAATAACACTTACTCCAAACATTCCATGAAATAAATATAGATCCAAGAAAAATAGTTTTCAACCATTCATAAAGGGAAAGTTAACATCAAAACATAACAACACCACAAGGTACTCTCACATACAAGACTTATGAAATTAGTTCATAATGGGAAGGGAGAACCAAACAAGATAGATCTTACTAGACATGATTAAAGAGGTTAAAAGTGCAGGAGTTTGTGATCAGATCTCCTTCCAAAGCCTTCTTTCTCCTTGCCGATGCCTTCAAACCCTAGTCGTTCTTCTCCTTCTCCAAGATGATGGCCTCCAATCCTTTTTCTCCCTCTAATTTCGTATCTCCTTTAGGACTGAAAAATCCCCTCTTAAAAACGAGCAGCCACTTTCCAATAGATGCCTCCATCCATATTTAGTTTTGGCGCAAAATTCGAAATTCGAATTTTAAAAACGCCCAGACTTGTTATAACAACTGCAACCGGTTTCTGTAACAACTGCACAGCCAAAATACAATTCCTGCACTTACTTTGCCGGTTCGATTTCTACGTCATTTCTAATAAGAAAAACATAAGCAAAATATGTTAATTAAGCGTGAATAAAATGACTATTAATTTATGGACATTTATACTAATTTAAGTCATTTCTTCTCATTTATCACAACGATTATGTAAAACTAGGGGACTAGATAACTTCAATTGAGAAGTTATCACACCTCCACACTTGAACTTTTGCTAGTCCCTAGCAAAGATAATTCAGATCAATGGATTGGATGAAGATATACTATCAAGATGCAAATTCAAATGATCCTTCTTGTAAAATAACTTAATCAAAGCTTACTCCAGAAATTCACTTTACTTAACTGATAGGCTTAGAAATCAACAAGAGCTCAAAATTCACAAATTCATTAGTTAGATAGAAGATCATGCTCAAATAAGTATCTTAGTGCGGTGCGTGCTTTTCTTTAAAAGTAATTTACTCCCATGCAATTTTTCTCATTGAACCTCAGCATTTATTGGAAAGGATAAGAATAGGCTAAGCTTCGATTTAGCATACACATGAATTAGTAGTTCAATTGAAAATAAGATAAACTTGGCTTGGTTAAAAATTTATGGATAACCTTGATAATGAAATGACATTCCATAGTTAGTAGTCTTAGTACTTCACCGTATTATTAGGTCTAACAACATATATTCTTTAACATATTTTATTCATAGTAGGGATCATTCCAAGTATAAGTGCACATACCCGGGCCACATATCACTATGATGCTCAACCACATTTTTTCTCTCTTTTTTACTCATAGTTGGGATCATTCCAAGTACGTTTTCACATACCTAGGCCGCATATCACTATGACATAAATTTCTCTATTTTTTTATATCATCATAGTTGGGATCATTCCGAGTATGTGGGCATATACTTAGGCCGCATATCACTATAAAGTTCAATCATTTGTTTGTACAAATTTAACACCTATAAATGGCTAACTTACTAAGATACAACTAGTCGAAATATAGGGAATGTAGGCATGAATCATATGTATGAAAAAGTTCAAGCTCAATTATTCTAGTGAAGATCAAAAATGGAATAACTACTTCAGCACATGTCTTGGCTTACATCGTTGACTTAGTTCTTGCTCGCCCCTCCCGTTATTTGTAGAGGTTAATATCAAAAGCTTGTCATGGAAGTAAACAAAAATTTTGTGCATAAAGACAAAAATGCTTAAGTGAGCTTTATCACAAAAAATCTTACTAATTTCAAATTCACTACTTGAACTCTTGGACTGTTCAGCCATACCAATCAATTATCATTGAATATATCTAGAATAGTCTATTGATTAAATGAAACAAGAACTAAGATCATTCAAAACGTGGTTTACCGATTCATCCAAATGGTAGGGGTTGTAATACCCCCACCTCCACACTTAAATGATTTGCTAGTCCCTAGCAAAACTATCGTTGGACTATGATATTGCAAAATAGTTGCAGTACGACGTACAAAATCATATAAAAGAGCGGAATTGAACTGTATAAAAAAAAACTTCCCTGAAGTAGGAGTGCCCACAAAGATACTTTGTCCAAATGTTCGTAGTTGGAACCTCGTGCATAGATTGTCACTTCATGTGTCCTAATGATCTGCATGCTTAACATGTGTACCAAACCTGGAGACAATCCATTCTACACAATTTCCCAAAGTAACTGTCCAAGTAATAAGCTAAAATGCAGGTGTAATCGGAAGGTGTTTTCAAGTATGAGAATTAGAAACATTGCATTAAATAACGAGAGTAAAACAAACACAACGAGGCACATACTGCAAATCATAATACTTGTTCTATGTTGTTGGGCCGACCATAATACTCACCACCTTACGACAGGCGAGAAACCGGGCGTAAGATATGATCAAGCATGTAACAGCACAACTGCCCGGTATAATCGTTTATCAAAAGTTGGGGCATGGTTTTCAAAACATGGCACACAAGGCAAATATTAACGATTAACATTCAAAGCAACATATATAAATGTCATGTATTGTTCATCCAAAATCGAGCACAGTTACCATCCCACAACATATTAAGCACCCAACATATAGTCAACTAACATAGCCCAACAACATATACAAAAATATAGTCCAAAATACAGTCAAAAGTGACAGCCCCAAAACATAGCCCAATAATAAAAAAAAAACTGCAGCAGAATTCAATTAGCTCATGCAAGAGTAAAGGGGTATTCCTACTCCTCCTTGTCATCGTCCTCGTCCTTGTCATCATCTGCTTCATCGTCATCGTCGGCGTCATCATTTTCTGCCTCCTCGTCGTCTTCCTCGTCGTCATCGTCCTCGTCATCATCGTCCGCGTTTGCTTTCACCGCTGGATCAACTCTAGTCTTGTCACAAGTCAAGAGGAAGCCTTTGTCGTCGAACTGCCCCATCATCCTAAGATTCGGCTCAGACACCGGAATCTTTCTTTTCTCCATGATTTTACGAATGTTGGTACGAATATCGTCAAATTGCTCCCTTGCAAACAAATGGTGACATCGCTGATAGGCTTTGATGTACTCAATATGCTCCATCAACAGGTCGGGATCAGTGCCATGGTCGACCACTGGAATATCAATTCGCATTGGTTTCACTCTTGGTGCCTGTGAAGTCTGAGCTGCACCCCCTTTCTTCCAACTACGTCCCCTTTCCTGTGTTTCCGCAGCAACCTTGATGTTGACTTCGACAACTGTTTCAGTAATATGTCGCTTCACAGGTGTAACCATGTCCTCCACATCCTTTTCCACACCAGCTTGCAGACATAGCTCAGTTATGAGGGTAGGAAACCATAGCTGCTTAGGTTTCTCCTCTCTAATTTTCTGCCGAAGTTGCAATGAAATAATCTTTCCCAAATCAAAGTATAGGCCCTTAATAATACCGTAGATCAACGCCACCTTATCCAATGTAATAGTGTTCGGGTGCCGAGTGGGCATGATACTAGCATTAATAAACAGCAGCCACACTTTTGCTTCCCTAGTTAGACAAGATGTCTTCAGTACTCTATGTGTCTTACTAGCCCACTCTGGTGTCTGTGTGCAACACACTGTATCTGTCATTTCCTGAAGAGATACCTTATTAAGAATTTCAGCATAGTCGTCATACCCATGATCCTCCAAATTGAACATATCACTAATCATCTCTGCAGAAAACTCAACCGCCTTCCCTCTAACAGTCACTACTTGTCCCTCTATGCTTTTAGCATTTGCATAAAACTCATAGACCATGGGGAGAATAGCCTCAGTCCTCGGATGGCAGACGACCTCCCGCTGGAGTGCCTTGATCTGCTCAGCATATGTTACACTCCAAGCCCTCTTTTCCATTTTAAATCCTCTTTCAAAGATGAAAGGGAGCGTTTTCAATGAGCGAAACCAATACTCCGCTGCCTGACTAGAAAATTTTACAGCTTGTTCTCTAACAACCTCCTTCCCCTTCTTCTTACTAAACCTTCGTTTAGAAGACATATTCCTAGCTAAACACAGCACACAACATAGGAGAATATATAAATTTTCTACTAATTACTCTTATCCATGAGTTGCAAGGTTAGGATTTATACCTCAGATCTTTTCAGGGGATGTGATTAGAAGCCCTTGCACTGTTCTCGTTGAACTCAGATGGAGGTAATGTGCTCGTCATCCGCCTGACACCTCCAGAACTCCGATGACCTTCTGTAGCCTGCTTCCAGAATCCCGATCACGCGCTTGGTGTTGGCACGTCAAAGCCGTTCGTCGGTTGTCTCCCACTTCGTCGGTAACCTAACCATAAATCGGGAAAACTAAAATGTGGGTCGGATTCTACAACGTGTTGGGGATTAAAGGATTTACCTTCAACAACCTCGGAGATCCTCCCCCAGAACTCACCCCGTGGCGATTCTCTCTTGATCGCAACAGCCCAGATAAAGGCGCCGCCTGGTTCGAAATCTACGAGCCAGGGTTTGGCCGCCGCCGCCCGGGTGGAAATCGCCGCCAGGCGGAGCTTCCGCCGCTTGCTCCTCGCCGATCTCAAGGCCGCCGTTCACCGATATGCCCTTGGAGTCTCCACTCCCACTCTTGCCCTAGAGCTCGGCGGGGATGAGGGAATAAGCCAGTTTATAATTATTAAAGGCAGCAAATGGTTTAAGGGGTTTTTATTAATCATTAAGCCGGTTATTTTTTTTTAAAATAATTGCGTTTATATTTCAAAACCTCAATTAACCTAATTTAATTTAACTCCAACCGCCGGTGTGGCGATTCACGCGTGCCGGTTCAGTTGAACCGGCGGCTGGAGGACTTTCGCGGCATCCATGAAGAAGCAGTCAGAAATAAAAAATCCGCTACGCATGTTTTTGTAGCGTTGTAACAACTGCCTTCTGTTTTACAAAATCTATTTTACTCTAAATTCCTACAGATTTTTGTCCAATTTTTTCTCTCCTCCAGCATTTTCACTCCTAAAAATTATTGAGCAAAGGCAACTAAGTTCATATGGTCTTGCTTCCTTCAACACATCATTTTTTTTACTTAATGAAAATAAACGAATATATATATAATTATCATTATTATTATTTATATATATATATTATATGATACGATGGGTTGCCTCCCACCAAGCGCCTCCTTTAAAACGTCTCGGCCGGACGTATCTCTTCGTCACCCGTCATTGCAATTTCACGATCGTCGACTCCCGACGATCAATATCTATATGATATTTCTTTAGTCTTTGGCCATTTACCTTGAATTCGGAGCCATCCTTCTCGTTGCAAATCGTGACTACCCCATACGGGTGCACCTGTGTCACTATGAATGGTCCCGACCATCTCAATTTTAATTTTCCCGGGAATAATTTAAGTCTTGAGTTAAATAACAATACCAATTGCCCGGTTTTGAACTCTTTCACCGTTAATCTTGCGTCGTGCCATTTTTTTGTTCGCTCTTTATAAAGTTTGGCGCTCTCGTATGCGTTGGACCGAATTTCTTCCAATTCATTAATTTGCAATAGCCTTTTATTGCCCGCCTCTTGGAAGTCAAAGTTTAATTTCTTAATTGCCCAATACGCCTTATGTTCCAACTCTACCGGTAGATGACACGCTTTCCCATAGACCATTTTATATGGTGTTAATCCGATCGGAGTTTTAAAAGCCGTTCTATAGGCCCATAATGCATCACCTAGCTTTCGTGACCAATCCTTGCGCGTTGCATTCACCATTTTCTCTAAGATGGTCTTGATCTCACGATTTGACACCTCGGCTAAGCCATTGGTTTGCGGATGGTAGGCAAGAGCTACTTTATGTGTTACACCATATTTCTTTAGTAAAGTTTTAAATTGTGAATTACAAAAGTGCGCCCCTCCATCACTAATTATTGCCCTCGGTGTACCAAATCTAGTGAAAATGTTAGACCTTAGAAATTTTAGCACCACCTTGGCATCATTCCGTTGGGTAGCTATCGCCTCTATCCACTTCGACGCATAGTCTACTGCTAGCAAAATATATAAATTGCCATCGGAGTTGACAAAGGGGCCCATAAAATCAATCCCCCATACATCAAAGACTTCTACTTCAAGGATTCCATTCATGGGCATGCTTGCTCCCCGCTGAAGATTTCCAACCCGTTGACAACGGTCACACTGTCCTACAAAGTGATGAGAGTCCTTGAATAAGGTGGGCCAATAAAATCCTGACTCTAAAACCTTCCTCGCTGTCTGGTCTCCCTTATGATGTCCTCCATAGGGTGATGCATGACACTTTTCTAGAATACTATGAACTTCCATCTCGGGCACACACCTACGAATAATTTGATCAGCACAAATTTTAAATAGATACGTATCATCCCATAGGTAAAACTTCACCTGATGAAGGAATCGCTTCCTTTGTTGGTAGCTAAAATCCGGTGGAAAAACCTTGCTAACTATATAGTTAACGAAATCAGCATACCACGGGATACTCCCTTCTGTGACTGCAAGTAAACTCTCATCTGGGAAACTTTCCTTAATCTCAACGTGTACGTCTTTCTCACACCCATTCTCTAATCTTGATAAGTGGTCGGCAATCGGGTTCTCTGCCCCCTTATGATCCTTGATCTCAAAATCAAACTCTTGGAGGAGTAGAACCCATCTAATAAGCCTAGGTTTAGCCTCCTTTTTCTCCACTAGATATCGGATTGCCGCGTGGTCCGTGTAAACTATGACTGAAGAACTAATCAGATAAGCGCGGAATTTGTCGAACGCAAAAACCACCGCTAGGAGTTCCTTTTCTGTAGTTGTGTAGTTCACTTGGGCGTTAATAAGAGTCTTACTAGCATAATGAATGGTGTGGAAAACCTTGCGTGCATTTGCCCCAACACAGCTCCCACCGCATAGTTGCTCGCATCGCACATGAGAACGAAGGGTAATGAGAAATCAGGTGCCTTGACAATGGGTGCCGAGATTAATTTTTCTTTTAACATTTGAAATGCTTCTAAGCACTCATTATTGAAAATAAAAGGTGTATCTTTCTCGAGTAAATTGCATAAAGGCTTTGTGATTTTTGAAAAATCTCTAATGAACCGCCTATAGAATCCGGCATGACCGAGGAAACTACGAATGCCCTTGACATTCGTTGGCGGAGAAAGTTTTTCTATCACTTCAATCTCTGCTCGATCCACTTCTAGTCCTTGACTCGATACCTTATGTCCTAATACAATGCCCTCATGTACCATAAAATGGCACTTTTCCCAGTTCAGTACTAAGTTAGTCTCAACACAGCGGGCCAATACCCTCCCCAGACATGACAAACATGCATCGAACGATTTACCAAAGATGGAAAAATCGTCCATGAATACCTCGATTCCATACTCTGTCGGATCAATGCCTCGAGCGATGAGGTCTGATAGTATTGCCAGTATACAACGCTGAAATGTGGCGGGAGCGTTGCATAATCCAAATGGTAGTCTCCTAAATGCAAATGTACCAAAGGGGCATGTAAATGTTGTCTTCTCTTGATCTTCTGGTGCAACCATAAGCTGGTTGTATCCTGAATATCCGTCCAAGAAGCAAAAATACTGGCCACCTGCCAATCTATCTAAGACTTGGTCAAGGAATGGTAACGGAAAATGATCTTTTCTAGTCACCTTGTTCAATTTTCTATAATCAATACATATCCTCCATCCCGTGACAGCCCTAGTAGGTATAAGTTCATTATTTTCTTTCTTAACAAGTGTTATCCCTCCCTTCTTTGGTACGCAATGCACTGGGCTTACCCACTTGCTATCTGAAATAGGATAAATAATGCCCGCGTCCAGCCACTTAATGATTTCCTTCATCACCACCTCCTTCATTGGAGGACTAAGCCTTCGTTGATGTTCAATGGGTCCCTTCTCCCCATCTTCCAATAGAATTTTGTGCATACAGATGGATGGGCTAATCCCCTTGATGTCGGCAAGAGTCCAACCAATCGCTTCCTTAAACCCCCTTAGTAACTCAATTAATTTTAACTCTTCTTCCATTCTTAATGATGCATTGATTATGACCGGAAGAGTGTTATCTTTCTCTAAAAATACATACTTAAGGTGTTCAGGTAGTGGTTTTAATTCCAACTTAGGTGGTTCAATGATAGAAGGTTTTATCATTCTTGGTTCGCTTGTCCTAGTTATCACTTCAAAACACTTATATGGTGGCAACCCTTCACATGTATTGAGTATGTCAACAACTTCTTCCATTACTTTATCTTCTTCACCCTCGTCGTTAACTAAGATGTCTAACAATCTATGATCAAAATCTTCTTCCTCGTGTGTCAACCTAGAGGGCACCTCAACCTCTTTAATTAAATAGCATTCTTCTCTATCTTTAGGGAATTTCATGGCCTTAAGTATATTGAAGGTTACCTCCTCTTCGTTGACTCTCATTGTTAGCTCTCCCTTTTGTACATCTATGAGGGTGCGTCCTGTGGCTAAAAATGGTCTGCCTAGAATAATAGGAACTTCCTTATCCTCATCCATATCTAGCACCACAAAATCGGCTGGGAAGATGAATTTATCCACATTAACCAGTACATCCTCAACAATTCCCTTAGGAAAAGCTAAAGACCTATCGGCCAACTGTAGAGTAAGAGATGTTGGTGTAATCTCTCCCAGGCCTAATTTTGTGTAAATAGATAAGGGCATCAGATTGATGCTAGCTCCCAAGTCACACAATGCTCTCCCTGAAAATGTCGTTCCTATCAAACATGGTATTGTAAAGCTACCTGGATCTTTTAATTTTTGAGGTAGTTTCTTTTGTAATATAGCACTACATTCTTCCGTTAGGGCGACTATCTCCCTCTCAACGAATTTCCTCTTCTTGGATAAGATGTCTTTCATAAACTTGACATAACTAGGCATCTGTTCAAGAGCCTCAGCAAACGGAATATTTATAGTTAATTTCTTAAAGATTTCCATAAACTTTTGAAATTATTTATCGAGCTTCGTCTTCGCTAATCTAGATGGGAAGGGAGGTGGAGGATAAATGATTTCTTTCTTTTTATTATTTAGTGGTTGGACTTCAACTATCTCCGATTCCTTAACTTCTACGGGCTCTTCTTCTTGCATCCCCCTAGGTTCATTTCCTTGTTCCTTCCTCTCGTCATCTCTAGCTTTTTCTAACAACCCATCTCCACTTTGAATTTCCACCCCACTCCTTAAAGCGATTGCATTACAATGATTGGGAGGTTCCTCTCTTGTTGGGTTAGGCATGGTATCCGAAGGTAATGATCCAATCGGCCTTTTGCTTAACGTGGTTGCTAATTGCCCCAATGTGGTCTCTAAAGATCTTAGAGATGACTCAATCCCTCCAATCCTAGACTCATTCTTTTGGAACATCCCCACAATAACTTCAGCAGTTAACTTCCTAGGATTGTTTTGAAGATTCCCTTGGGTGGGATTCAGATTTTGATGAAATCCCGGCGATTGGTTCACTCCTTGATTATTTCTCCAAGAGAAATTAGGGTGATGTCGCCACTCGGGGTGATAATGATTAGCAAATCCCGGTGGAATTTGCCTCTGTTGTCCTCCTATATAATTGGCTTCCTCCGTTAATAGATTTAATTGTTCCACCGTTAGTGGTGCACTAGGCGCAGGATTAGATAATGAATCTAGCCTCTTGTTAATCAAGTTGAATTGTTATGCCATTTCGGCGGCTAATGATGTGATTTGATCTACATGGTGCACCCCCGCTGGGTTACTTGTTGATTGTCTTTCATATGCTTGATAATTATTAGACGTTAAATCTTCTAAAATGGTATACGCATCTTCCGGATATTTTTTCATTAGGGAACCTCCCGCGGCTCCATCTACTAGAATCATGGTTGCGGTTTGCAACCCGTTGTAAAACGTGGATACTTGTTGGTGTTGTGCTAACCCATGGTGTGGACATTTTCTTAACAGCTCCTTAAAACGCTCCCATGCGTCGTAAAGAGTCTCCCCATGATGTTGCATAAATGTAGTGATATCTCTAATCAGCTTAGCCGTCTTAGAAGGTGGAAAATACTTATTTAAAAATTTATCTTCTAATTGGGCCCATGTGGTGATAGCATCATCGGGTAAAGAGTCCAACCAATCCCTTGCTCGACCTTCTAAGGAAAAAGGGAATGCTCTTAGTTGAATTGCGTCTGCGGACACACCATTTGCTTTAAACATGTCGCATATTGTTAAGAAGGTTTTTAAATGAGAGTTTGCATCTTCATGGTTAAGACCCCCAAATCTATTTAGTTGAACTTGTTGCATAATGAAAGGGTCCATCTTGAAATTATTAGCTTCTATAGGTGGTCGGGCAATACTCGTGTGCAAACCTCCCCTAAAAGGTGTGTTGTAATCCCTACATGTCATTCGAGGCGGCACGTGTTGATTATTTGGATTCGCTTGCCCGTTATAGTTCACGTGACCCTATATGTCATCGATAACTTGTTGTCCGTTATTATCCATCTCAGGATGATCAATGTTTTCCGTTCTATGGTTTCTTCGATTTTGTCTACAGGTGCGCTCTATTTCTAAGTTTAGTGGCAATAATTCCGGGTTTCTATACCTTGACATACACCACAAAGCTTCGAAATAGTGCTAAGACAAGAAAAACAATTAAAAACAAAATACTTGATCTCCAACTACTAAAGTTTAACTAATATTACGAGAAATAAAACACTAAACCAGTTGCGCTTCCCCGACAACGGCGCCAAAAACTTGATACGACCAAAATGGATCTACGTAATCACGCAAGTGCACGTGTCGAATCAAGTAATAAAATGATGAGTTGAGTTATCGTTCCTAGAGGAAGTGCAACGTTAGTGCTCGTAATTACTAGCCTTACCCGTTCCGTGAATCCAAGTGGGATACTTTTTCTTTAGTGGGTTAATTTTATAATAAAGAAACTTAAACTAAAAAAATTAAAACTAATTAACGCTTACTTAAGAGACTTTTATCAAATTGGAGAAATAGTCTCGTATGTGATTTCACTTGTTTGTTGTGATGAGTCTTTAGAATAAACCCTCATGAACGCTTAATTACTATCCTGCGACGAGTTGAAAGTAGATTTCTTTATCTCTCGATCTCCGAAATCCATTTACCCTAATTTCTCTAGTTATCTCTAACTTAGATGAAATGAGAATAACATACACACACAACTCAAAGTTCGCTAGCGAGAAATGAAATCTCTTTCTTTCCAACACTATCTCATAATCTATATTGCACTTTCGTCACTCCTCTCTCGAATCTCGCGACGAAGTATGATAGTGGAATTTTGGTTAAAGATTTGTACGACTCCTCTCTCGAATCTCGCCGCACAAAATAGAGGATTCAACTCTAAACAACGTAACTCCTCTCTCGAATCTTGTTACGCAATCTAGAAGAAGAACACTTACTCCAAACATTCCATGAAATAAATATAGATCCAAGAAAAATAGTTTTCAACCATTCATAAAGGGAAAGTTAACATCAAAACATAACAACACCACAAGGTACTCTCACATACAAGACTTATGAAATTAGTTCATAATGGGAAGGGAGAACCAAACAAGATAGATCTTACTAGACATGATTAAAGAGGTTAAAAGTGCAGGAGTTTGTGATCAGATCTCCTTCCAAAGCCTTCTTTCTACTTGCCGATGCCTTCAAACCCTAGCCGTTCTTCTCCTTCTCCAAGATGATGGCCTCCAATCCTTTTTCTCCCTCCAATTTTGTATCTCCTTTAGGACTGAAAAATCCCCTCTTAAAAACGAGCAGCCACTTTCCAATAGATGCCTCCTTCCATATTTAGTTTTGGCGCAAAATTCGAAATTCGAATTTTAAAAACGCCCAGACTTGTTATAACAACTGCAACAGGTTTCTGTAACAACTGCACAGCCAAAATACAATTCCTGCACTTACTTTGCCGGTTCGATTTCTACGTCATTTCTAATAAGAAAAACATAAGCAAAATATGTTAATTAAGCGTGAATAAAATGACTATTAATTTATGGACATTTATACTAATTTAAGTCATTTCTTCTCATTTATCACAACGATTATGTAAAACTAGGGGACTAGATAACTTCAATTGAGAAGTTATCAAGCATTGTTCCAAGTTTGCCTAGGAACGGAGCTGATTTAAAAGAAGCAGTTGAGGTGGCTAGCAAGGGTCAGACCCTTCGGAGAATGAAGAGGACCATCAAACCACTGGCTCGATATAGTGAAGGAAACGTGGTGAGTTTGGTCTCTTGTTTCTTCGCAGGCCCTCTAGATGTGCGAGAGCCTTCTAGATTTGAAGACGCTACTGGGGTCAAGGAGTGGGAAGATGTCATAGATGCGGTGATGGCTGCCCTCAAGAATAATGAGACTTGGGACCCTGTGCCCAAGGCCGATGACATTACTCCTGTAACATGCAAGTGGGTCTACAAGCTGAAGAATAAGGCGGATGCGAGCATCAAGCAGTACAAGGCTCGCCTTATAGCTCGAGGTTTTCTCAGCAGTATGGAGAAGACTATGAAGAGACGTTTAGTCTCGTGGCAAAGATGACTTCAGTTCGGGTGGTGATGGATTTGGCAGTTTGGCAGGGTTGGAAGATGTGGCAGCTAGACGTAAAGAATGCCTTTCTTTATGGGGGGATCAGTAAAGACATCTTCGTGGTTCAGCCGCCTTTATACGTGTCTGAAGATCATCCATGATACATCTGCAAACTCCAAAAGGCCATTTATAGTTTAAAGCAGACTCTGATGGCATGGTATGGAAAGATCGCAGAGTACCACCAGTTCTGCGGATAGTTTGCCCCAGATTCAGACTCAGGCCTGTTCATAATGAAAAGGGGGAAGCTTCATGTCTTAGTGCTGCTGTACATGGATGACATGATCGTCACAGGAAAATCCGAGGAGGAGGTGGCTAGGCTCAGGGCAGAGCTTGTCATTTAGTTTGTGATGAAGGACTTTGGTGAGCTCCACCATTTTCTTGGACTCGAGGTGGAGAGGAAAGAGAGAGGCATACTTGTTTCCCAAAAGTGTTATGCGGATCAGACCATTCAGCGATTCGACATGCGAGAAGAGAAGAGTTGCTCTACGTGTTGGGTCCATTGATCCCAATGTCCTTGATTTAAAGAAGGACCAGCAAACAATGCATACACATGTAGTGGTCTAACTTATGTTCAAGGTTAATGATTGCAAATTGGCCTAGTAAACTATGATGGGACAGGTAGCCTAAGTCGCTACGTCAGGTAAATTCTTACCAAAGTGGTGGAAAGATAGAAAACTATCGAAGTCCACAAGCGTTGAGTAAACATCATTCACTCAACTCTAGATGACTTATAGCGCTGAGTAAAGCATATTCAGTCAAAGCCATGAAGTGGCAAGCTTAGAATGTGGCTATGTCCGCAGGCGTTGAGTGAAGTCAACTAACTCAACGTCATACAGCAACAAACTGTGAGTTAGGCTATCACAATCAAAGCTTAAAGAGAAATGAGTTGAGAAGTGGCAAAGTCCAGAGGCGTTGAGTGTAGCTCACTCACTGAACGCCTTAGCTTCAAAATAGTTGAATAGCTGAGCTCAGAGTTCGTCGAACTAAGGCCTAAGTTCGTCGAGTTGAACTTTCACTTATTCGTCGAGCTGAGCTCAATGTTCGTCGAACTAAACTCAAAGTTCATCCAACTAAGCTATTACTTATTCGTCGAGCAGAGCTCAAAGTTCGTCGAACTGTGTTCTATGTCCGTTGATCTCAAACTGGATTCTGAAACAGAAAATTTGGCTAAGGCAGAAAGCGTTGAGTGAAGTATGTTCACTCAACGCTCTCAACGCCATGACACAGAATTTGTTAAAGCAAAAAGCATTGAGTGAGGCATGCTCACTCAACACTGTCAATGCTTAAGATGTTGAAGAAGAAGAAGAAATGGCTAAGGTAAAAAGAGTTGAGTGAGGCATGCTCACTCAACGCTCTCAATGCCTTACATATAGAATATGCTGCAGAAACTGCTAAGGAAAAAAGCATTCAGTGTGCATTACTCACTCAACGCTGTCAACGCCTAGTGAAGACATAATTTTGTCTAAGGTATTTGGCATTGAATGATGCTCACTCAGTCAACGCCAAGCAGCAGAAAGCTGAGAAAGCAAGTTGGCGTTGAGTGAAGCTGAATCACTGAACGCCTATAAATAGATTTATATTCTAAGTAGTTTGGCGTTGAGTGAAGGTAACTCACTCAACGCCAAGAGACAGTAAAACTGTCTAAGTACTTTTGCATTGAGTGAAGCTCACTCACTCAACGCCTATACTACTGATGCTTGAATTTTGACTAAGTCTTTAGGTGCTGATGTCAGCTAATCAAAAAGTCAACAATATTCAAATTGTTAGGGGCAAAGCCATAGTACATGACAAAAGGTACTACATGCCTACTGTGCGTTAAAGCAATGATGCAACCAGCATTAATGGAGTGGGACCCACTGCTAAAAGAGTCGTTGGGTTACATTAAATAAAATGAGAAGCTCTTTACAGAAAGAGAAGCAGTTACAGTAGTTCTTCCTAATCGCCATTATTGTGGGTGTGGATGAAGAACCGTGAGCCCAAGACAGCAAGTCTAGAGGCATAACAAGCTAGTTGTTGACATCAACATCTTTAACAACAAGATTGCTGGTGCCATATTCATCTACACCACCTAGAAAGCTCAGGGTGATTCACTGAGAAAAAGATAGCAGCTAGGGCTGACCCTTGCTGCAAGTCCATCACAGACCCAACCAACAAATCCTAAAGAATATTCCTTGGAGGTCTGTGAAGAAGGAGATAAAGTTGAGCAGTTGGCTCAGTTTAGAAAGACAGAGAAGCTGATCAGCAAGTTGCTTCAAGCATAAGCCAAAGTATATACATCATTGTTGCTATAAAGAAAAGAGGGCTGAGTTTTTGGTTCACCTCAGAAAGGAGCAGAATAGTATTCTGCAAGTCACTTCCAGCATAAGTGGATATACTTATTGCTGTGAAGTAGTTGGGACTAAGATATACTTAGTCCAGAAAAGTAGACACATGAAAAACATTCCTGGTATCAAAGTGGGGCTGAGTCTAACTCACCCAAGGTAGATTGGCATAGAGGAATTTCTCTTGAGTCCAATCAAGAACCTCAACAACCCACTTCCATCTTGTCGGATCTTTTGTGGATCTGAGAGGTAGGGGCAAACTCTCTCTGAGATAGGTGATCAGTTAATCACTGAGTCGTAGGGCACTTATGCCTGAGTTGTAGGAGAGTTTATCTCTCTGAGTTGTGGGAGCAAGTTTGCTCTGAGCTAGGGCTATCTTCCATAACCTGAGTGGTATGACTTAATTTCCTGAGGTAGGTGATACTTGTATCACTGAGTGTAGGCCCTTGTGGGTGAGGTGTTATTCTTGGAGAAGATTAGGAGATCCTGAGGGATCTGAGGTATAAAATCTTTGGAGCATTATTTTGGAGAATTTCCTTGACCAATAGGAAGTTGGCAAGGTGGGAGGAGAGTGGATGTACCCAAAGATTGGGGAGCCACTATAAATTCTTGTGTAATCTGTTGTGTTGGTTTTTATTGTGCAGGTAGCTCATCTTGAAAGCAAAAATTAACCAACCAATAAAGCAACAAACTAAAAGAAAACAAAAGTTAGTCACTAAGGACTAAGAAACCTATTCACCCCCTCCCCCCTCTAGATGATTTAGTTATCTTTGAAATAAAGACTTTCAAGTGGTATCAGAGGTAGGTTACTCAAAAAGGACATAACTGTCTGAGTTGACCTCAAAGGATAGCTAAGTGGGTTTTAACTTATGTGTTCAAAAAGGAACCATATGGTGTGGGGATCAATGGAGCTTCAAATCAGCAAAAATGACTAGAAGACCATTAGACTACTAGCTGCCCTTGCAGAAGATAAGATCTTTCTGGATATAAGAGCAAAGATCAGGGCCCCTCTGTCACATTTAGATAGTGAATCAGAGGTGGATGAAGCTGAGGAAGGTGAATGCAGAAGCTGTAAACTGACAACTACACCAGAAGAAGAATTCTGTCAGGATCAGCGTGGACAAAGTCAGGTATATTACCCATTTAGCTCATCCTTAGAGTCTGGATATGAATCCTGCTCAGGCTCTGATGCATCCTCATCAAGTGATGATGAGAGTCCTCTATCAAAAGATGATATCAATCAATTGATTGAAAATCATGCTGCCCTTCTGAAAGCTTTCAAGAAAAGCAAGTTGCTTGTTAAGAAACAAGTAGAGGAAATAGCCTCTCTATAGATGACTGCTTCCCAGAAAGATGAAGCTTCATCCTTGCTATGTCTAAAAGAGAGGAAAGCAAACCATCTGAAGATCATGGTAGACATCCATGTTGAGTCCGCAAAATATAGGGAATCCATTATCAAGGATCTTGAAAAGAAACTTAAAAGGGAGAAGATGATTGTGGCCAATTTCTATAAGATAGATGCTATCAAGAGAAAATCTGAGTCTGAGTGGATCTTTAAAGTTATCCAATCTCAGATAAGAGGCCAATCTCCTGTCAGGACTCAGTCAAGCTTTCACAAGGTGATTCTCTCATCCAACATGCATGACCATGTCTATAAGTTTGGTCACTGGAGGTGTGAGAATCTTCCTTATAAGACTATAAATATTCCTTACAATGGAAGAAGAAAGGACATGAGACTGAGTGCTCAGAAGGCTCCCTATGAAGAAGTGCAAAAGGCCTATCCTAGAATTTTGTATTTAATGCACCAGCTCCATCACTCTTGAGAAAGGTAGTGGACTTTTCTCAAAGTCTTCATACACATACTCTGACCAAGGGTAAATTGTCAGGAAGCAAGACTTGGAATCTTCTAAGGGCACTAACAGCATGTCCTCTGCAAAGAGAACTACTGCTAATAGACCGTGTGAAAAACCAGGCTCTTCTCATGATAGACCCACTCTCAGTCAGCCTGTAACTAAGAGAAAATTGAACAAGGAAGCTGCACTTCCTTATGTTTAGTATGCAGTCAACCATGCTGCCAGACATGCTCGAAAGAGAAGATATAATATTCATGAGTGCACGTGTTGTGGCAAAGTGGGCCACTTTGCCATAGATTATTGGCACAACCCTAGTGTGCCATGGGTAAGAGAAAGTCTTCCTGATAGGGCTCTTGTAGGTAGATATTTGCATTTTTAAACTAACAAGAACCTAGGACCCTAGTCAGTTTGGGTTCCTAAGGTAAGATAATTCTTGTTTTGCAGGTTAGTCCAAGTGATCATAACCATTCATGGTCCTTAGACAGAGATGTACCAGACCCAAGTCTTGGTACAAGGAATGAATCAACTTCATCATACACATGATGTCAAAAACAAGTGCAATTATTATGGTGGAGCTTGCAAAAGAAATCCAGATACACATCAAATGCTAAATATCAGAAGAAAAGTTGCTGGTATGCTCAGAGATTGTGAATCCAGTATGGGCTTCAAGTCTACAAGGCTGAGATAAGTAGAATCCACCTAGCTTTAATTCTACTATTTAATTGCAAAGTTGATAATACATGTTAGATATAGAGTAATTGAAACAAATGACTGAGAATATGTAAAAACATTAGTCTAAATAACTCTTCTCAATAAATATGTTAGTGGCTCACATGTTCACCATGCCACAAGATGTAACTAGTCTAAACATATCCAAAGACTTATTACATATGGAATACTAGGTTAGATAAGTATCAAAATTTGGGTTTGATAATTGAAGTTAGGGGCTAGTTGAAAATTAATTACGAAAGAAAACAGATGTTGAGCAAAACAAGCTTACTTAACAAAAAATATTGTAGAAAAGACGGCCTGCAGAAATGTGTTGTGTTTCAATCCTGGTCATTGATCAAGGTTAATCAACAGATAGATTAGTGACTTTCCGCCTTCTTTTTAGGAATGCCTATAAATAGAAGTTCTTGTGCAATAAGCCAAGTCACTGTTAATTACCCTCTCCCGCCTGTATTCATTGAATCGACAGAAAGCCATTTTCGCTAGCCTTCTCAAATTCTCCGGCGAAATGGCACCCAAGGGACAAGATTTCTTCTTCGAAGGAGCAAACGTGGTTCGTAATGGATTCATTGATGCTCCGGAAGAAGTTCAGCAGGTGCTTAATATTCTACATAAATCTGACCTAGCCTTCATCCTGACAAAACCCTGTCTTTAGTGGAAGAGGGAAGTGCTAGAGTTGTTCGCTAATGCCAAAGCAGATGCTTCGGTAGGTAATGTTAAGACCATATTAAGCAGGAAGAAAATCAAGATTACCCCTAGAAGTCTCAACAAGGCTCTGCAGTTGCCAAAGCTCTCTGCAATTGAGGACGAAGAAGAGCTATTGCTGGATACTGTAAAATCGACAATGAAATGGTGTGGACTTTCCAAGCACACTACCGATTAATTCTAAGGAAAGAACTTAACCTGAGAGGTATGTTTCTAGATGATGTAATTGGGAAAGCTCTGATATGCAAAACAGGCTCCCATGACAAAATTTCAAAGAGAATGTTTGAACTATTGATAAGGGTCATACTATCCAAGAGAACTGATTGGGAAAGAGTGGTGTGTCAAAGAATAGTGGATTGCATGACTGAACCAAATTTGGGGAGAATCCTTTCAATATATCTGTGAGAAACAGTCCCAGAAATTCTGAATCTGAAGCTTGGTGCAAGAATACACCACATGAGAAGAATGGATATCAGAATGCTAGAGAGATGGGACAAGGTCCATCAGCCCCGTGGTCTAGAAGCTGTGGATAGGAGAGGAAAGAGAATTGATGTTGCCGAGCCCAGCTCCTCTAGCAACTCATTTGAGGAAGAAGATCCTCATAATCCTGAACTATCATCATCTGCTGAAGAGTCCAGGAGGGACATAAATATTCAGGTATCGGCCTCTTCTGACCTTACCCCTCTTAGTCGTGTAAGCAGACTAGAGTCAGATATTATTCCTAAAGTTGATGAGATTGTTGCTGAGTTAGCTGGATCTGCTGCAGAGGAAGGAGATGATTTGCCTTCAGCTAAGGATACTGGGCAAATAATAGAGGAAATTGTTAACAAGATCTCTGCAGAAATGAAGAAGATGCTTCCAGGCATGTTGATACAGATGATCACTAGCCTACACTTGATGATGCTAAAGTTTCCAGCCCTCAGAGTGAGGGAGAGCAACTGCTAGAGGAAGTGATGGAAATAGCATTCGCTAAGGAATAGTCTGCAATGGCTGAGGGGGAGCAGCTTGTGGAAGAGATAATGCAAGATGCATTAGTTGTGGGGGAGACTCTTCGGGTACCACCCAAGGATAATCAACCTACTGAAGCAGAAGGTACTGATTTCGATCTGCATGCTAAGGAGGGAATGACATGGGTTGAGAGGGAGATTCAATATGAACTCCCTGCTCAGAAGGAAGTTCTTAGTATTGATTCCTCAATATCAAGAAGAGAGTCAGATGCTCCAGAAAGTGAAACAGATGCAAGTGAGCCTGATTCTGATGAGAAGGAAGAGGTCAGGGCAGTTCCTGATGAAAGCACATCAGCTCAAACAAACCAGATTCCACCTCTCTTCCTTGCACAATTGAAAGGTCTGCTAGATGAGCAAAGGAGGACACTACAAAATTATTTTGATGATGCCCTCAAGGATATTAGAAATGATGTGGCAACTGAAATCAAATCTATAAGATTTGAAATTAATCCGTTGAAAGGAAAAACAGTCAAATTCATCACAAGAGTTGCTCAAGCTATGGACTTTACAATGGAGAAACTGGATGTGTCAGGCCAGAACATTGCTATTATCATAGAAAATCAAGTAACTCAGACCAAGAATAGTGTGATAATCCATGAAAATGACAAAGTTCAGAGAAGTGAACAGAACACTGAAATTTCACAAAGATGGATGTCTACACAAGATGCTTGATGACTACAAGTTGGAAGTTAAGAATCATGTTACTGCAGGAGTGAACTACCTGGAAGTAGAGAGAAGCAAGGCAAGCAGCTCCCAGACCAATACTTTAATTAAAGAAGCCAAAAAGGGGGAGAGAGAAGCCATAAGGATTAATACTGAAAACATGGTCTGTGCAACAAATATTGTGAGAGGCTCATTGGGATTAGAGCCAGTACAATATGACAATATCCCAATGATGCCTGCTCAAGTGATAGAAACTTTGAACAAAGAACCTGCTCAAGATAATCAAGAGTATGGGATGTATATAAAAAATCATGATAGTGCTGGTAATCAGTGAGGAGTGCAACCCAGTACTGCTGAAATTCCCTCTTTCATCCCCACTGTAGGCCAAACACTACAGACAAGAAAAATGACTGTTAAAATTGCTGAAGCTGAAGAGGAAGTCAGGATGAGAAAGAGAAAATACAGAGAAGAAATGGAGAAACGACCTAATTTCGAGCAGTGGAGCCCAGAGTCTAGATCCATTATCTTGCTTGCTTGGGATCAGGTCAAGAATAAGAAATTAGAAAGAGGTAAATGGTATAGCAAGACCGAATGGAATAAGATGGAAAAGAGGGACACAGAAAGATGGATTTTCTAGAGGAAAAAAGGCAAATCTTCTTACTCCTGATGCCGTGGAATGATCTAAATACTTCCTCAAGCCCTTCAGCTATTTTGAGAGACAAAAGGATAAAGCTTAAGCTGGAGCTATTAAGGCTAAGGCTACTGATGAAGCTGATAAGAAGGGAAAGAAGATAGCTGTAGCAGAAAACAAGCCGACAAAGAAATCCAGAAGCAGTGGAATCATGATAAGGGAACCTGAAACTTAAAATGTTTCAGGTTCTGCTTACAGGGCTAGGGATGCGACACTATGTTTAAATTGCACAAACATTTATTCCCTAGGTGATAAAATAGAACAATCATTTGCAATAATTATGATCTGTCTAACTTATTAATTGCTATGATTATGACTTATCTACTACATCATTTGATATGTCTATGATTTATTTGAATTATATTGTGATGATGTGTTATATATATAACATAAGTGTGTTAGTGTATACATTGACTTAGGTTTTGTCTTTTTCAAATAGGGGGAGATTGTTGGGTTCATTGATCCTAATGTCCTGGATTTGAAGGACCAACAAAAATGTATGCACATGTAGTGATCTAACTTGTGTTCAAGGTTAATGATTGCAAATTGTCCTAGTAAGCTGTGATGGGATAGGTAGCCTAAGTGGCTAAGTCGGGTAAATTCTTACCTAAGTGGTGGAAAGATAGAAAAATGTCTAAGTCTATAGGCATTGAGTGAAGATCATTCACTCAACGTCAGATGACTTGTAGTGCTGAGTAAAGCCTATTCAGTCAAAGCCATGAAGTGGAAAGCTTAAAATGTGGCTAAGTCCACAGGCATTGAGTGAAGTTAACTCACTCAACGTCATACAACAAAAAGCTGTGAGTCAGGCTATCACAGTCAAAGCCTAAAGAGAAATGAGCTGAGAAGTGACTAAGTCCAGATGCGTTGAGTGTAGCTCACTCACTCAACGCCTTAGCTTGAAAATAGTTGAATAGCTGAGCTCAGACTTCATCGAAATAAGGCCTAAGTTCATCAAGTTGTACTTTCACTTATTCGTCGAGCTAAGCTCAATGTTCGTCGAACTAAACTCAAAGTTCATCGAACTAAGCTATTACTTATTTGTCGAGCTGAGCTCAAAGTTCGTCGAACTGTGTTCTAAGTTCGTCGCGCACAAACTGGATTCTAAAACAGAAAATTTTGCTATGGCAGAAAGTATTGAGTGAAGTATGTTCACTTAACGCTCTCAATGTCATGATGCGGAATTTGTTAAAGAAAAACACGTTGGGTAAGGCATGCTCACTCAACGCTGTCAATGCTTAAGATGCTGAAGAAGAAGAAATGGCTAAGGCAGAAAGCGTTGAGTGAGACATGCTCACTCAACGCTCTCAACGCCCTACATGCAGAATAGGCTGCAGAAACTGTTAAGGTAAAGAAGCGTTGTGTGTGCATTACTCACTCAACGTTATCATAGCCTAGTGAAGACAGAATTTTGTCTAAGGAATTTTGCGTTGAGTGATGCTCTCTCAGTCAATGCCAAGTAGCAGAAAGCTGAGAGAGCAAGTTGGCGTTGAGTGAAGATGAATCACTCAACGCCTAGAAACAGATTTATATTTTTAGTAGTTTGGCGTTGAGTGAAGGTAACTCACTCAATGCCAAGAGTCGATAAACTGTCTAAGTACTTTGGCATTGAGTGAAGCTCACTCACTCAACGCCTATATTACGGATGCTGGAATATTAACTAAGTATTTAGGTGCTGATGTCAGCAAGTCAAAAAGTCAGCAATATTGAAATTGTTAGCGGCAAAGACACAGTACATGACAAAAGGCGTCACAGGCCTACTGTACGTTAAAGCAAGGATGCAACCAACATTAATGGAGTGGGACCCACTGCTAAAAAGGATGTTGGGTTACATTAAATAAAAGGAGAAGCTCTTTACAGAAAGAGAAGCAGTTACAGTAGTTCTTCTCAATCAACATTGTTGTGGGTGTGGCTGAAGAACAGTGAGCCCAAGACAGCAAGTCTAGAGGCATAACAAGTTAGTTGTTGACATCAACATCTTCAACAACAAGATTACTCGTGCCATCTTCATCTGCACCACCTAGCAAGCTCAGGGTGATTCACTGAGAAAAATATAGCAGCTAGGGCCAACCCTTGCTGTAAGTCCTTCACAGACCCGGCCAACAAATTCTAAAGAATATTCTCTTGGGGAGCTGTGAAGAAGGGGATACATTTGAGCAGTTGGCTCAGTTCAAAAAGGCAAAGAAGTTGATCTGCAAGTTGCTTCCAGCATAAGCCAAAACATATTGATTGCACGAAACTATATCCGCAAACGACAACGACAAGTGCACCGTATCGGGAGTGGTATAGGTTTATAAAAATTAAGGTCGTAATAGACTCGGGGTGATCAAGTAATCCTACTTTGAAATTTGTTATTATTTTATCAATAGAAATTTGAGTTGGGGTTACAAAAAGTAAATGCTAGAAATGTTAATGGAATTAAAACAATGTATTAAAACTAGTGCCCGATCTTTGAATCACCTCAGAAATCGAAAATAACGGACTGAAAAAAGAAATGTAATTCTCTTTTTGAAGAGGCTTTGACCGTGGAGGTTCCCGAAGCATGAACACCCCTCTTTCAAGGATTAGGTTCAACTAAGCTTAGGTGTATCGACCGAACTTTCATTCTCAAATCGCATCGTCTAAGACTTGCTTTAGGTAGTGAACCTCGCTATTGGATTTTACTCCAATTCGGAAGAGTTACGTCGTCCTCTCTCGAAAGTTGCGTTCTACTCTTTTTACCAATGAGTGATCGATTCGCCTTACGAGACTTTCGACCAACTAAAGAGTGAAAACTATTTTGAAAATTATATAAAATATATAGCCTCCATGAATTCATCAACGGTAAATCTTAAGCGTTCAACAATTAAAGAAAAATAATTCTAAAATCATAAAAGTGTTATCTCTGTTGAAATTTGTGAAGTGGAAGTGGGTGATGGGCAAACTGGGCGGCCTGAGCGGACATAGTCGGCGGACTGGGCGGACTGGGCGGACTGCTGTTATGTGGCCCGGTGATAGGCCTAATTGGAACTGGCTGTTCTTCTGAGAGGCCTGTGCGGACTAAGTCCGCGGCCTATGCGGACTGTTGTCTGCAGATAGGGCGTTGGCTGTCTTGCTGGCTTGGCTGAGTAAGGAGCAGCCTGAGCGGATAAAGGTTCGCGGACTGTAGGCAGTACTTTGCTCAATGGCCGTGTTGCAAGCTAGTGTTTCCCGACGGATTGGGTCCTGTCTGCGGGAGGCTTGCGGACTGGCGTGTTTGCGGTATCCACTATGGAGGATTGGCTTTAGAGTTTGGCTGTGGCCTTTGCCGAATTCTGGTGGAACAGCAGGTGCTAACTGCTGAGGAGGACTGCGCGGACTGATATTGAAGTCCGGCAGTTGGCCGCTTGTTTGGGCAGTTGTGCGAGGTTCTTGCATACTCTGCCTTGACTCTGGAGAAGTGTGGCGACCTGCTTGGATGGTTGGCGGACTGGGCTTTGTCCGCCGTGCTCGCGCTAGGCCTTTGGTGGTTTACTGGACTTGGTCATATTCTGTGACAAGACCAGTGTATCCGCAGTATCCGGCAAGTTCGCTGTTGATCGGGCGGACTGCCATTGGTCGTGGGCTTGTGGCAGATGGAGGCGTTGCTCTTGGACTATGCGGACTGCCTCTTGCATATGTGGACTGTCACTGAAGGAGTTGTGGCTGTCCAAATGTTGATATGTGCGGACTGTGCGGACATTATCATGTCCGCATAGTGTGGGCGGTATGGTGCAAGACCGCCCAGTAGTGGTCATCAGTGCCTTACTCCTGGCGGTTTCTTCCTTGGAATCCGGCTAAGTCCTTGCGGACTCAGCGGATGGAGGTTTGCTAGCGCACGGGCTGGGGTGGTGATTCTATGAACTAGGGTGGTGACCACACTCCTCACCTCGCCTATAAATAGGACCCCCCGGCACGTCTACAGTAACTGAGTGAACAGTAAGTGGGGGCTCGGTGAAGTGCTACGGTCTCAATTTTCTGTCCGTGCGGATTGATTCAAAGTTAACTGTTTGTTGTGTGCAGGTTGCGCGACTAGCTTTAAGGAGCCAGGAGTTTGTATTTGACTTCGGTCAAGTACTTGGAAGTGTGCGGTCTCTGCGGTCTCAGCAGCTCGCTCTACGGCTTGTCAGTTCTCTATTTCAGCTTTGCCAAGTTCCAATAACCTGTCCGCTGGTCTCAGGCGGGTAGGCGGTCTGTTCATCAGTTCATCAACAGTAGGCGAATAACGGTGTGTCCGTGCGGCCTCGCGGCCTCGGCAGACTCCGTGTCTATTGGGCGTGTTGCAGCTTCAGCTCGGGCGACTTCGGCGGACTTGACGACTTGGCGGTCTCGGCGGTTTCCAGTGCTGTCCGCCCGGCTTGTTTTTGTGCTTTCTGTTATAGCTTGTGTACTAGCGAAATCATGTCTCGCTATGTATACCTCGCCTTGTAAAGAAGTGTAAATGAATATAAGATTTGCTTGTTCTTCCATGTGCATGGTGTGTTGAGCTTACTCCTTGGGTTTCCGCATGATCAAAGTGTGAACTGGGTAGTGCCGAGAATATTAATTTGGCTTTGGGCTATCTTACTGACCACTTTGAGAAAATTCAACATGGTATCAAAGCGAGGTTCAGTTGCTTGAGTGGTGTTCAACCAGTGTTGTTTCTCTGTGCTTGAGTGGTGATCAACGTGTGTTGGTGCTCTGTGTTTCTGAAGGCTTAACCAATCGTTTGTTGCAATGGAAGTAAGCTATGCAAGAGGTCTTGGCATTGAACTCTTAACGTCGACTAACTTTAAGAAGTGGAAGTCATGCATGAAGAGTTACCTTCTGGGTGAGGAGCTATGGGAGGTCGTCGGTGGTGACAACAGATAGGAAGTGACAGCTGCGTTTGGTACTGCTGAGCAGGGGAGGCTCTGGAGAAAAATAAATACTAAGGCGGAGTTTGTTCTTAAGAGAGCCGTGTCACCAAAACTGTTTGATCACATCATTGGATGTGAGTCTGCTGATATTTGGACAACTATTGATGAGTTGTTCAATAGGATGAATGTAGCTAGACTTCAGTTTCTAGAGAATGAGTTGGCCAGGACAACTCAAGGCGACCTGACCATCTCAAAATTCTTCCTGAAGATGAAGAGCTTGTGTGCTGAGCTGTCAGCACTTGATCTTGATGAGCCTATCTCTGAGGCTAAGATGATAAGGCACATAATCCGCGGCTTACAGAAGGAGTATGTTGCCTTTGTGACATCTGTTCAAGGTTGGGCTACTCAGCCATCTCTGCTGGAGCTTTAGAACCTGGTTGTATCACAGGAGAGTTTGGAAAGGTAGATGGCTGGAGTCAATATCAATCAGGAAGGCAGTGAAGCTCTCTTCTCGGGCAAGAAGAAGAAGAGGTGGGAATGGAAGAAGAAGCAAGTCGCTGCTGAGAATGAACCTTCAACTTCTTATCAGCCGGAGAGGAGCGCTGCTTTAAAGAAGGACTGGAAGAAGAACTTGAAGTGCTACAGGTGTCATCAGCGAGGGAACTTCAAGCGGGACTGCAAGGTCAAACTGCAGCCTGGGCATGCTGCAGGCAAGGAGGAAGCTTGCCCTAAGAGTGAGGAAGCAGAATGGGGTGGAGCTTTCATGACGGGCACTTGTGTCCGTGCCTTGTCTGCTGAGGACTTCAACGGCAAATGGATCGTGGACTCTGGGTGTGGTCATCACCTCACCGGAGATAAGTCAAAGTTCTCTTCCTTGCAAGCATACTCAGGTAACGAAGCTATCATAAATGCTGATAATACTGTTTATGCAGTAGAGAAAGAGGGGGTTGTGTCTTTGGGTAGTGATCATGGGCCACTCACATTAAGGAGTGTGTATCACGTACTGGGCATGAAGAAGAACCTCATCTCTATGACCAATACGGTAGATGCTGGTTATCACGTTCTGTTTGGGCCAACAGACGTGAAGTTCCTTCGTAACATATCAGTAGTTAAGGCTGATGTTGCTCATGTAGGAAGGAGAGTTAAGAACTTGTTTGTTCTTGCAACCAATTCTTATGTTGATCGAATGAGAGCCAACGACAGCGCTGCTATCTGGTATGAGAGGCTGGGGCGTGTAGGAATGGACAAGCTAAAAGCTATGGCTAGTAGAAATTTGGTGAGAGGTTTGCCTAAGTTGTCCTCCTTTGGTGACGGGCATGTTTGCGCGGGATGTCAATACGGTAAGGCACATCGCCTTCCGTTTGATAAATAACAAACAAGGAGCAAGCAACCATTGGAGTGCATTCATGGCAACTTGATGGGACCAACGGTCACTGCCAGCCTTGGTGGAAGCAGATACATGCTTGTCCTGATTGATGACTACTCAAGATATACTTGAGTTTATTTCTTGAAGGAGAAGTCAGAAGACTTCCGTTTGTTTATGGAGTTCAAGGAGTTGGTGGAAGGCCGGCTTGGCTTGCGGATCAAGAAGCTTAGAACAGACAACAGTGGTGAGTTTATCTCCTCCTATTTTTCTAACTTCTGCAAGAAGCACGGGATCCAACGAGAGCTCACTTGTGCTCACACTCTACAACAAAATGGAGTAGCAAAGCGGAAGATCCGTCATCTGACGGAGACTTGCAAATGCTGGCTTCATGCGAAAGACATTCCAAGATCCTTTTAGGCGGAAGGGATGTCATGTGCTTGTTATGTCATCAACCGGATGCCGCTCAGCCCTATCAACATGAAGACTCCTTTTTGAAATGTTGCTGAAGGAGAAGCCGAGTGTGGGACACCTTCGGGTGTTCGGATCAACTTGCTATGTGCATGTCCCGGATGCTTTATGGACTAAGCTGGATGTAAAGGCAAGGAAGCTTGTCTTTGTTGGCTACGATGAGTGGAAGAAGGGATGTAAATGCATGGATCCTGCAATAAAGAAGTTCGTTGTGTCAAGAGATGTTGTCTTTGACGAGCTGACGTCGTATGGAGGTGGGTCGGTTGATCTACCCGAAAGCAAGGTTGATGAAGAAGAGAAGGTGGCTGCTGAAGTTCCTGGAGAGGAGCTTGTTGTTTCACCTATTGCTTCTAACTCTGAGGCTGAGACTTCTGGCTCAGGAAGCAGGGGGAACATTGATCAAAGCTTTCCCCAAGTAGGAGTTGAGCCTGAAGAAGCAACGGAAGTAGTAATCAAGGAGCAGACCCTGAGAAGGTCGAAGAGGACTATCAAGCCACCTGCTCGGTACTGTGATGGGAATGCAGTGAGTTTTGTCTCATGCTTCGTTGTAGGTCCTCTAGATGAGCGAGAGCCTGCAAACTTCAATGAGGCCACTGGAGTCAAGGAGTGGGAAGATGCCATGAAGGAAGAGAGTGCTGCTCTCAAGAAGAATGAAACCTGGGATCTTGTGCCCAAGGTTGATGGCATTACTCTGGTGACTTGCAAGTGGGTGTATAAGTTGAAGAAGAAGGCTGATGGGAGCATTGATCAATACAAAGCTCGTCTGGTTGCTCGGGGATTCTCGCAGCAGTATGGAGAAGACTATGAGGAGACGTTTAGTCCGGTTGTGAAGATGACTTTAGTTAGAGTGGTGATCACCTTGGCTGCTAGCAAGGGATGGAGGATGTGGCAGCTTGATGTGAAGAATGCTTTTCTTTACGGAGAGATTGACAAGGACATCTTCATGGATCAGCCACTTGGATTTGTTTCTGAAGATCATCTGTACTATGTCTGCAAACTCAGGAAAGTTCTCTATGAGTTAAAGCAAGCTCTCGAGCTTGGTATGGGAAGATAGCAGAGTATTTACAATTCTGCGGATATCTTGCTTCCAACTCAGATTCTAGCTTGTTCGTCAAGAAGAAGGGGGAGCTTCAAGTCTTGGTCTTGCTGTACGTGGATGATGTAACATCCCATTTCCAACTAGACCCCTAAGAATGGTTTTAGCCATGACTAGGTCATGACAAACCCTAGGAAGCCAGGAATGGGCCAGGAGATAGGGGACAAAAAGGTGGAGAACATCATGGTCTGCAAATAGTAGAACTCTAAACAATGGCTTAGGATGACCATGGGCTACACCTTAACCCCAAGACCCTACCACAACACCCCTAATGCTTGGGAGACCCATTAGAGCCAAAAGGACCCATTAGGGTCAACCCAAGAGGCCCAGTTGACCAAGGTCAACCCTAGCCCTAAATGGGTCAAACTAGCCTACTTAGGGCTAACTGACCTACTCCTAGCCTAAAGGACCCCTCCTATGCCCTCCTAACCCTAAAGTGAGGTCAAATGGTCACTAAGGACACATTGGGGTCAGCCCTAGAGGCCAGGTTGACCCAAGTCAACTCAAGCCCTAACCTGGTCAAAGTACCCTTACTAAGGGTATGTGACCTCCAAAGTACAGGGTAACCCTGCATAACCCTACCTAGACCCTAAGGGAAGCCAATGGGTCACCCAGGACCCAATGGGGTCAACCTAGATGGTCAAATTGACCAGGTCAACCCTCATTTGGGTCAAGTCAAACTTAGCCCAAAAAGGGCTAACCCAAGCCCAAGCCACTTCTCCCTTAGGCTAAACCCATTCCCATGACCATCATAATCAAGTGGGATGCATTTAGTTGGTGAGGCTGACTAGTCAACCAGAGGTGACTAGGAGAGAGAAAGGAGCTCCTCTCCATGATAATGGAGGAGAGAGAAAATGAGGAAGAAGAAGGGGGAAGTGAGAGGCCGGCCAAGGGAGACTAACAGCCACCAATTAAGGCTGCAATCAACTCCTCTGGGAGAGTGGAGTTGATTCCAGCCGTTTCCCGGCCACCAAGGGGTGGGTTCAGCCCCCCTCCACACAACCCGAGCCACACCTTTAATGGTGTTAATGGCCATTGAAGAACCAGCCTCCCATCTCCCCCATTTGCCATTTAAACACCTTCAGGGAGCCGAGGGGATCATTTTAGAGCGTTTACCTGGAGGAGACGAGCATTTCCACTGTGTAGTTGCAGAAGCCGAGCGCCGCCGCCGTCGTCCATGGCTTCCCGCCGCTCCTCTCGCATCCAGGCCGCCAGGAAGGTCCTCCCCCTCTCCTTAACCCATGGTTAGATCATAGCAATCGATAGGGCCAAGGTTCGGGCTCAATTGAGCCCGATCCAATTCGGTTTTCATGGATTTTTCTGAAGAAAACTCACCTCTCGGGATCGCCGGAAAAGGGGTTTCCGGCGGCCAAGCCGCCGCCTGGGGACGGCCACCACCTCAACGGAGGTGGTGGAGCCGGTGGCCGGCCGGGGAGGTGGTCGGGTCGCCGGCAGTGGCGCTTGGAAGTGGCTCCAGGCGGGATGAATCCTGGCCGTCGGCTCAAGGAAGAAGATGAAGGGATTCCGTCCCTTTTGCTTCAAGATTCGTGCGGGCCTGATTTCAAACTATAGGAATTAATTTATATTAATGCATTTCTGTCACAGTTTTTGATATTAATGGTTTTAAACTTTAAAAATACTTAGGTTCTCCTGGTGGAAAATACTTCAAAATGAAAGTTGTAGTTCCTTAAGTCTACTTTATTTTAAAATTAGTTTGGACCATTTTGGGTGTAAGGTCTGACCAGGGCACCCATTTTAGTAGGACATACCCTTAGGGCTAGGCAGCCATTAAATTGAGTGCCCACCCTTTACCCCTAGCCCAAATTAGTTGAAATTTTGGCAGAGGGTCTATCCTAGCTATACCTAGGGCCTGTCCAAAAATGGGAATTTTTGGAGAAAATATTTCTATAGTTTTTGTAAACATTTAATAATTATTAAATAAATTAACTAGGTGCCCTAAACACCTCCAAACCCTCCAAAATTTTGGTGCGTGGTCCCTGGGTTCATTTTAGGTATCTGTATAAAATTGCATTTAAGTTGGATGTATTTTGAATAGGTTTTGACCCAACCCTAGCTATACCTTAAAAAGGGGCATTTTGGTCAAAAGTTGCACCTTGATTTTGAGTGACCAAATCACCTCAACAGAGGCTGAAATTTGGGTCACTGACTTGTTAGGGCACTTATCACCTCCCTATGGATTATGGGACAGTGAGGAATAGATTTGCCCTAAGTTCCTAGGTCAAACCCTAAGGAGGGACCTTTTGGCCTTGTGAAGGGCATGAGTCCTAAACACCTTGGATGAACACCAAATTTTGCATGGAGGTTCCTAGGACATATAAATCCCTCTGTTAATAATATTAGCTAATTTTGGAAAGGATAGGGGCCCCAAAACCCTAACCCTAGATTAGGTCCTAAAACCTGTAGTGTAAGTATAGTTTAGCTAAACATCTTGAAACTTAACCAAACTTGGGTAGTGAGGGGATTAGGGTATTTTGAGCCTCTGACAATTTACTTGAGGAATTTTGGACAATGGTTATAGCACTTCATTTGTAAGCAATAATAATGCCCTAATAATTATTTTGGCTATTGTGGCCTCACTTTCCATAGAGAGGGTATGAAACATGGACAGAGTTAGTTTTAGGTTATAATAATCTTGTATGAATTTTGTTAGAATTTTTGGATATCTATTTAGGGCATCTACTTCACAAGTGTTTTATTTTGATTACATATTAATAATTCTTGTCAGAGGCCATTACTTACTGAAAAATCATGAAACTTCCTGCATAGTGTTTTTAGCTCAATGTTATCATATGGAAATTTTTGTGGAATTATTTGATGACTGATTAGCATACTTTGTTCATTAACCCTTAAATTAGAGAGTTCATAAGAAAATCAAATATAGCCTTATTTCCAAATGATAAATTATGCAACTTTTTCTAGGGTACTTGTAGTCCATCACAATCATCCCTGAATTTTCTCTGATACCACTTGTAAGACCCCCTTTTTTTTTCTTTATCGACACCGGGGTCTTAGGCCCAGAACCGCCGTTTTGTGGTGATGACTCTTCAGGGCAGACCTCGATCGAAAAGTAACAGTCCACAACCCTAGGCCACCCCCGCGCGGGTTTAGTTTGAGGACAAACTAAGCAGCGGAAGCAGTGGTGTGCCCATATGGGGGGAATCACATGTAAATTGTCCACTTTCATTAGGCATTGAGTCGATTACCTACTAATGTAGTTCGTTTTGCAGCCCCCAACTCAGCCCACCCCACAAGGTGGAGCTCAGCAGACCCCAGACATTGCACCACCTCCCATGGTCCCCACACCTTTCCTCCAGTCAGACATGGGGCAGACCCTTACAGCTATCCTTGAGGCCTTCCGGGCTCAGCAAGCTCCAGCCCAGCAGCCAAACCCAGGGGCCAACTGGATGAGCACCTTCCGAGGACTCTCTCCCCCATCATACTTAGGGACAGAGTCGTCAGTACGGACAGAGGAGTGGTTGGATATTATGTACGAGATGTTGACTGGGATACGATGCCCTTGGGAGGAGAGGGTGGCCCTAGTAGTATCTTGCTTGGAGTCACATGCTAAGCGGTGGTGGAAGACGCTGTTGGACACGACTTTTGCTGATAGGGAGATTGCAGAAATCACTTGGGAAGAGTTCAGGGCCACACTGCTGGAGCACTTTGTTCCTCAGTCGGCCAGGGACGAGTTGGAGGAGCGGTTCTTGCAGCTGAGGCAGGGCACCAGGACAGTGGTGGAGTACCACCGAGAGTTCGATCATTTGGCCCGATATGCGGGCTCCTATCAGCTGGACGAGGCAGGCTACGTCAAGAGGTTTTATAAGGGCCTAAAAGAGGAGTTGAGGGAGGCTTTGCTTTTTGTCTCTGACGGGCCCATCTCCCGGATTTTGGAGATGGCGAAGAGGATTGAGGCCGACTGGCACACCACTCGGGGCCGGAAACGGCAAGCGGAGGACCAGGGCCGGAGGGCCCGAAATGATCAGCGGCGAGGCACCATACCAGATGGAAGGAGGGCAGAGGAGCAGCCTCGTCAGGAGTTGAGGCAGGAGCCGAGAGAGCAGGTGGTTTTGGCCCCTCAACCTCTCCGGATCCAGGAGATGCAGAGACCCCGGGGTATGGCGTATCCACCGCCGGAGTGCTTCCATTGTCACCAGGTGGGACATCTCCGGAGAGACTGCCCTATGAGGGGGGCACCACCTCCAGCACCACGGGGTGGCCCACCGGCCCAGCATTTCGGAGGCCGAGGACGCGGCCGAGGATGTGGTTACCAGGGAGACGACCGCAGGCAGAATGGGGAGCAGATTTACGCTTTGGACTTAGCACAGCCCCGGAACCCGGACAGGGTTATTGCAGGTATGAGAGTAATCTTAATTTTGGATTCATTCATTACTCATATTAAGTGTTAATAGAACTACTAAACAACCTAGGTTAGAAAACCTTACACCAAAATTCTTTCTTAAAACTGATTTAGGAATGGTGATGGTGTGCGGCAAGCCTGCCCATACCTTGTTCGACACGGGGGCGTCGCACAACTTTGTGTCGGAGGATTTCGTCAAGGACCTAGATCAGATTCGTTGTTATACGGGACTACCCAGGAGGGTGCGCCTCCCCAATGGGATGGAGATCCAGTCCACAGAAAAGTGCCTCCTGGAGGTTACCATAGGCGGGTTGACACTCGAGGCCCTGGCGACGATCCTGAGGATGCCGGACTTCGATCTCGTCTTGGGCATGACATGGCTTGTCTGGAACCATGCCCAGATTGATTGCCCAGCAAGGAGGGTCGTGCTGAGCCACGACGATACTTATGCGACATTCGAAGGTACTACACCGGTCTCTCGTCGCCTGCTTTCATCTATTCAGGCCGTCAAGGCTCATATGCAAGGGGACGAGGTATATCAAGTATTATTCGAGATGACGGAGGAGAAGGACCTGATTCCTAACATTCCGGTGGTTCGTGACTACGCCGATATTTTTCCGGATAAGCTGCCAGGACTACCTCCGCATAGGGAGAAGGACTTCCAGATTCAGTTGGTACCAGGGGCTAAGCCGGTATCCAAGGCCCCTTATCGGATGGCCCCAAAGGAGTTGGCGGAGTTTCGGACACAGTTGCAGGAGCTGGTGGAAGCAAGATTTGTTAGGCCGAGCTCCTCATCATGGGGAGCTCCTGTCCTATTCGTGAAGAAGAAGGACGGCACTTTACGCCTGTGCATCGACTATCGATCACTAAATAGGCCGACCGTCCGAAATACCTATCCGCTCCCCAGGATAGACGAGTTGTTCGATCAGCTGGAGGGAGCCCATTATTTTTCGAAGCTGGACTTGAGGTCAGGCTACTACCAGCTGCGGATCCAGGAGGAGGATATTCCGAAGATGGCCTTTAGTAGCCGATATGGATTGTATGAGTTCATCGTGATGCCCTTCGGGCTCACGAATGCTCCGTCGGCGTTTATGAGCCTCATGAACCGGGTCTTCGAGGCTTATTTGGATGTGTTCGTCATAGTGTTCATAGACGACATCCTTATCTATTCTAAGACGGAAGAGGAGCACACACGACATCTGGCACTGACCTTGGAGAGACTGCGGGAGCATCGCCTTTATGCGAAGTTCAGTAAGTGTCAGTTCTGGCTGAAGGAGGTGGCTTTCTTAGGCCACATTATCAGCGGAGCCGGGCTGGCAGTGGACCCGGCAAAGATTCAAGCTATTTCGGAGTGGCCGCAGCTGAAAACAGCCACTGACGTACGGAGTTTTCGAGGACTTGCCGGTTACTATCGGAAGTTCGTGGAGGGATTCTCTCGAATCGCCCTCCCGCTCACATCCTTGACGAAGAAGGAGGCACCGTTCGTGTGGACCCCGCAGTGCCAGACAGCTTTCCAGGAGCTGAAGGATCGGCTGACCTCGGCTCCCATTCTTACTCTCCCTCGGGGAGGGAGGGATTTCAGGTCTACACCGACGCATCATATCAGGGGATGGGAGCAGTACTGATGCAGAACGGACACGTCATAGCTTATGCTTCCCGCCAGCTGAAGACCCATGAAAAGAACTACCCAGTGCACGACCTGGAGATGGGAGCAGTTGTATTCGCACTAAAAATATGGCGGCACTACCTTTATGGAGTCCACTGTGACATATACTCCGATCATAAGAACCTTAAGTACGTGGACACGCAGAAGGAACTAAACATCAGGCAGAGGCGGTGGGTGGAGTTTCTTTCGGACTATCAGTATGAGATGCATTACCACCCGGGGAAGGCGAACGTGGTAGCGGATGCACTGAGTAGGAGAGCTGCCACAGCAGGAGCAGAGCCTCAGTTGATGTCTATGGAGCTGCTGCAGAGACTAGAGGACATGCACATTTCTCTGGTATCGTCTGACGATCCTGAGCTCTATGAGGAGTACTTGGCCGTGATAGGCGTTACCGATGACATCAGAGACCGGGTCAGAGAGGGACAGAGGCAGGATGCCAAGTTAGAGCCCATCTTCCAAGCTCTGGAGGCAGGCACTGCAGGAGATTACACACTGAGGGACGACCTGGTGTGCTTCAGAGGACGGGTGTATATACCGGAGGGAGGCCAGATCCGTGAGGATATTATGACGGAGGCGCACTGCAGCCGGTATTCTGTACACCCGGGGATCACAAAGATGACGGCTGATTTGAAGAAGACGATATTCTGGCCGGGCATGAAGAAGGATGTCTCTTACTTCGTGACCCATTGTGAGGCATGTCAGCTAGTGAAGGCGGAGTGCAGGAACCCCGCATGATTATTGCAGCCACTCCCGGTGCCGGAGTGGAAGTTTGATGACATAGCCATGGACTTCATACATGGGCTTCCCCGGTCTCGGACAGGGAATGACTCGATCTGGGTAATCGTTGACCGGTTGACCAAGGTGGCTCGATTTATACCGATCAGGAAGGACGATTCAGTAGGAGTACTGGTGCGGAAGTTTGTGGAGCAGTTCATTCGTTATCATGGCGTGCCCAGGACGATAGTGTCAGATCGGGATGGCCGGTTCACCTCCAGGGAGTGGAGATCCGTGCAAGCTTACTTAGGCACGCGATTGACCTTCAGCACTGCATTCCACCCCCAGACAGACGGGCAGACAGAACGCACCAACCGGACGCTGGAGGACCTTTTGAGGCTATGCATCTTGGACCGCGGGGAACCGTGGGAGAAACTCTTACCACTTGTCGAGTTCTCCTATAACAACAGCCACCAGTCCAGCATCAGGATGGCGCCTTACGAAGCCTTGTACGGGAGGAGATGCCGGACCCCGCTTTCTTGGGTGCAGAACGAAGATCCGAAAGTGTTGGGGTCAGAGTTTGTTGAAGACACCGAGGCACAGGTGAGGCTGATCAGGGACAGGATGCTCGAGGCACAGAGTAGACAGGCTAAGTACTACGACGCCCGACATCAGCAGGTGGAGTTTCAGGTGTGAGACAGGGTGTTTCTGAAGATCCGGCCCATGCATGGAGTCTCGCGGGTGCGTGGTCGGAGGAAGAAGCTCAGCCCTAGGTACATGGGCCCTTACAGGATCCTGGAGCGGATCGGGCCCCTAGCCTACCGGCTGGAGTTACCACCAGAGCTGGAAGCGCTGCACGACGTCTTCCATATTTCTTCACTGAGGAGGGCTCTGCTACGCCCGGAGCAGCAGATTTTGACCACCGAAGGGCCGGTAGCTTCAGACCGGTCAGTTCGTTTGGAGCCGGTTAGGATCGACGACCGAGGAGTACGAGTCCTGCGTCGCAAGAAGGTCCCATTAGTCAAGGTCCTGTGGAGGAACCACGGCCAGGAGGAGCATACCTGGGAGCCACAGGACCTGATGTGACAAAGATACCCCGAGCTATTCAGTCAGGTATACCTCTCAGACCCTTCAAGATGTTAATTCATTTTTCCTGCTTTGGGTATACTAAGGGCTGCTCTAGGCAGATAGAGGCTTATCTTTTGTTTATTGGGGGTTTATCCTTATTTATTGGGATTTTTGTTTGCCGATTGGGCGAAAGGGTCTTAGATCTAAGTTTTCCCGTGAAATCTAATTTAACAAACAAGGCGTCATAATGGGATGTTACAAGAAACTCTCCTTCGGTAGAAAGACCCGTAGGCCCAACCTTGATTTCGGGGACGAAATCTTTGTTTTGTTTATTGGGATTTGTAACATCCCATTTCCAACTAGACCCCTAAGAATGGTTTTAGCCATGATTAGGTCATGACAAACCCTAGGAAGCCAGGAATGGGCCAGGAGATAGGGGACAAAAAGGTGGAGACCATCATGGTCTGCAAATAGTAGAACTCTAAACAATGGCTTAGGATGACCATGGGCTACACCTTAACCCCAAGACCCTACCACAACACCCCTAATGCTTGGGAGACCCATTAGAGCCAAAAGGACCCATTAGGGTCAACCCAAGAGGCCCAGTTGACCAAGGTCAACCCTAGCCCTAAATGGGTCAAACTAGCCTACTTAGGGCTAACTGACCTACTCCTAGCCTAAAGGACCCCTCCTATGCCCTCCTAACCCTAAAGTGAGGTCAAATGGTCACTAAGAACACATTGGGGTCAGCCCTAGAGGCCAGGTTGACCCAAGTCAACTCAAGCCCTAACCTGGTCAAAGTACCCTTACTAAGGGTATGTGACCTCCAAAGTACAGGGTAACCCTGCATAACCCTACCTAGACCCTAAGGGAAGCCAATGGGTCACCCAGGACCCAATGGGGTCAACCTAGATGGTCAAATTGACCAGGTCAACCCTCATTTGGGTCAAGTCAAACTTAGCCCAAAAAGGGCTAACCCAAGCCCAAGCCACTTCTCCCTTAGGCTAAACCCATTCCCATGACCATCATAATCAAGTGGGCTGCATTTAGTTGGTGAGGCTGACTAGTCAACCAGAGGTGACTAGGAGAGAGAAAGGAGCTCCTCTCCATGATAGTGGAGGAGAGAGAAAATGAGGAAGAAGAAGGGGAAAGTGAGAGGCCGGCCAAGGGAGACTAACAGCCACCAATTAAGGCTGCAATCGACTCCTCTGGGAGAGAGGAGTTGATTCCAGCCGTTTCCCGGCCACCAAGGGGTGGGTTCAGCCCCCCTCCACACAACCCGAGCCACACCTTTAATGGTGTTAATGGCCATTGAAGAACCAGCCTCCCATCTCCCCCATTTGCCATTTAAACACCTTCAGGGAGCCGAGGGGATCATTTTAGAGCGTTTACCTGGAGGAGACGAGCCTTTCCACTGTGTAGTTGCAGAAGCCGAGCGCCGCCGCCATCGTCCATGGCTTCCCGCCGCTCCTCTCGCATCCAGGCCGCCAGGAAGGTCCTCCCCCTCTCCTTAACCCATGGTTAGATCATAGCAATCGATAGGGCCAAGGTTCGGGCTCAATTGAGCCCGATCCAATTCGGTTTTCATGGATTTTTCTGAAGAAAACTCACCTCTCGGGATCGCCGGAAAAGGGATTTCCGGCGGCCAAGCCGCCGCCTGGGGACGGCCACCACCTCAACGGAGGTGGTGGAGCCGGTGGCCGGCCGGGGAGGTGGTCGGGTCGCCGGCAGTGGCGCTTGGAAGTGGCTCCAGGCGGGATGAATCCTGGCCGTCGGCTCAAGGAAGAAGATGAAGGGATTCCGTCCCTTTTGCTTCAAGATTCGTGCGGGCCTGATTTCAAACTATAGGAATTAATTTATATTAATGCATTTCTGTCACAGTTTTTGATATTAATGGTTTTAAACTTTAAAAATATTTAGGTTCTCCTGGTGGAAAATACTTCAACATGAAAGTTGTAGTTCCCTGAGTCTACTTTATTTTAAAATTAGTTTGGACCCTTTTGGGTGTAAGGTCTGACCAGGGCACCCATTTTGGTAGGACATACCCTTAGGGCTAGGCAGCCATTAAATTGAGTGCCCACCCTTCACCCCTAGCCCAAATTAGTTGAAATTTTGGAAGATGGTCTATCCTAGCTATACCTAGGGCCTGTCCAAAAATGGGAATTTTTGGAGAAAATATTTCTATAGTTTTTGTAAACATTTAATAATTATAAAATAACTTAACTAGGTGCCCTAAACACCTCCAAACCCTCCCAAATTTTGGTGAGTGGTCCCTGGGTTCATTTTAGGTATCTGTATAAAATTTCATTTAAGTTGGATGTGTTTTGAATAGGTTTTGACCCAACCCTAGCTATACCTTAAAAAGGGGCATTTTGGTCAAAAGTTGCACCTTGATTTTGAGTGACCAAATCACCTCAACAGAGGCTGAAATTTGGGTCACTGACTTGTTAGGGCACTTATCACCTCCCTATGGATTATGGGATAGTGAGGAATAGATTTACCCTAAGTTCCTAGGTCAAACCCTAAGGAGGGACCTTTTGGCCTTGTGAAGGGCATGAGTCCTAAACACCTTGGATGAACACCAAATTTTGCATGGAGGTTCCTAGGACATATAAATCCCTCTGTTAAAAATATTAGCTAATTTTGGAAAGGATAGGGGCCCCAAAACCCTAACCCTAGATTAGGTCCTAAAACCTGTAGTGTAAGTATAGTTTAGCTAAACATCTTGAAACTTAACCAAACTTGGGTAGTGAGGGGATTAGGGTATTTTGAGCCTCTGACAATTTACTTGAGGAATTTTGGACAATGGTTATAGCACTTCATTTGTAAGCAATAATAATGCCCTAATAATTATTTTGGCTATTGTGACCTCACTTTCCATAGAGAGGGTATGAAACATGGACAGAGTTAGTTTTAGGTTATAATAATCTTATATGAATTTTGTTAGAATTTTTGGATATCTATTTAGGGCATCTACTTCACAAGTGCTTTATTTTGATTACATATTAATAATTCTTGTCAGAGGCCATTACTTACTGAAAAATCATGAAACTTCCTGCATAGTGTTTTTAGCTCAATATTATCATATGAAAATTTTTGTGGAATTATTTGATGACTGATTAGCATACTTTGTTCATTAACCCTTAAATTAGAGAGTTCATAAGAAAATCAAATATAGCCTTATTTCCAAATGATAAATTATGCAACTTTTTTTAGGGTACTTGTAGTCCATCACAATCATCCCTGAATTTTCTCTGATACCACTTGTAAGACCCCCTTTTTTTTTCTTTATCGACACCGGGGTCTTAGGCCCAGAACCGCCGTTTTGTGGTGATGACTCTTCAGGGCGTGAAGGAGTCACCGCAAAACGGCGGTTCTGGGCCTAAGACCCTGGTGTCGATAAAGAAAAAAAAAGGGGGGTCTTACAGATGATATGATCATCACAGGGAATTCGGAGGAGGAAGTAGCAAGGCTCAGGGTTGAGCTTGCTATACGCTTCGAGATGAAGGACTTGGGAGAGCTTCATCACTTTCTCGGTCTTGAAGTGGAGAGGAAGAAGAGCGGTATACTCATTTGCCAAAGAGGATATGTATATCACATTGTGAAGCGGTTCGGCATGGGAGAAGGAAAGAGTTGCTCTACTCTACTGGAACATGGGCTGAAACTTCGACGAGATGAGGGAAGGATTCTTCCTGATCCCTTGGTGTTTATAGCTCTTGTTGGGAGCTTGATCTACCTGACGATTACAAGGCCAGACATTGCTTACGCTGTTGGCCGAGTAAGTCGGTTTATGGCTGAACCAAGGAAGTCTCATCTGGTAGCGGCAAAGCACATCATGAAGTATGTCAAGTCAACTTCTGACATGAGACTTCTCTATAGAAGGGACTCGGATTTTGTCATGCGTAGATACACAGATGCTGACTACGGCGGTGATTCAGATGATCGAAGGTCGACTTCAGGTTATGTGTTCACTTGCGGATCAGCTAGCATCTCGTGGTGTAGCAAGAAGCAGGACTCGGTGTCCGTCTCAACTACGGAGGCAGAGTATAAGGCTTCGGCCTTGGCTACTAGGGAAGCTATCTGGTTGAGTAGGCTTATAGAGGATGTTCATGAAGAAGTGCAAGGGCCAACTTTACACTGGGGTGACAATGAGAGTGCTCTCAAGCTGGTAAACAATCCAGTGTGTCACGCCAGGACCAAGCACATTGAGATCGATCACCACTTCATAAGAGAGAAGGTGTTGAAGGGATCTCTTCTGGTCGGGCATGTTCGGAGTGAAGATAATCTTGATGACATCTTCACAAAGCCACTGTCGAAGGGGTCCTTTGAGCGGTTGCGCAGCTTGCTGGGGTTGATCACCACTTCTCACTTTAAGGGGGAGTGTTGAAATTTGTGAAGTGGAAGTGGGTGATGGGCAGACCGGGCGGCCTGAGCGGACATAGTCGGCGGACTGGGCGGACTAGGCGAACTGCTATTATGCGGCCTGGTGATAGGCCTAGTTGGAACTGGCTGTTCTTCTGAGCGGCCTATGCGGACTAAGTCCGCGCCCTGTGCGTACTGTTGTCTGCGGATAGGGCGTTGGCTGTCTTGCTGGCTTGGCTAAGGAGCGGCCTGAGCGGATAAAGGTTCGCGGACTGTAGGCAGTACTTTGCTCAGTGGCCGTGTTGCAAGCTAGTGTTTCCCGATGGATTGGGTCCTGTCCGCGGGAGGCTTGCGGACTGGCGTGTCCGCGGTATCCGCTGTGGCGGATTGGCCTTAGAGTTTGGCTATGGCCCTTGCCAAACTCTGGTGGAACAGCAGGTGCTAGGAGGATTGCGCGGACTGATATTTAAGTCCGACAGTTGGCCGCTTGTTTGGGCAGGTATGCGAGGTTCTTGCGGACTCTGCCTTGACTCTGGAGGAGTGTGGCGACCTGCTTGGATGGTTGGCGGACTGGGCTTTGTCCGCCGTGCTCGCGCTAGGCCTTTGGTGGTTTACTGGACTTGGTCACATTCTGTGACAAGACCAGTGTGTCCGCAGTATCCGCCAAGTCCGCTATTGACCGGGCGGACTGCCTTTGGTCGTGGGCTTGTGGCGGATGGAGGCGTTGCTCTTGGACTATGCGGACTGCCTCTTGCATATGCGGACTGTCACTGAAGGAGTTGTGGCTGCCCAAATATTGATATATGCGGACTGTGCAGACAGTATCGTGTCCGCATAGTGTGGGCGGTTTGGTGCAAGACCGCCGATTAGTGGTCATCGGTGCCTTACTCCTGGCAGTTTCTTCCTTGGAATCCGGCTAAGTCCTTACGGACTCAGCGGAAGGAGGTTTGCTAGCGTGCTGGCTGGGGTGGTGATTCTATGCACTAGGGCGGTGACCACACTCTTCACCTCGCCTATAAATAGGACCCCCCGGCACGTCTACAGTAACTGAGTGAACAGTAAGTGGGGGCTCGGTGAAGTGCTGCGGTCTCAGTTTTCTGTCCGCGCGGATTGATTCAGAGTTAACTGTTTGCTGTGTGCAGGTCGCGCGGCTAGCTTCAAAGAGCCAGGAGTTTGGTTTTGACTTCAGTCAAGTACTTGGAAGTGTGTGGTCTCTGCGGTCTCTACGGTCTCAACAGGTCGCTCTACGACTTGTCAGTTCTCTGTTTCAGCTTTGCCAAGTTCCAATAACCTGTCCGCCGGTCTCAGGCGGGTAGGCGGTATGTTCATCTGTTCATCAGCAGTAGGCGAATAACGGTGTGTCCGTGCGGCCTCGCAGCCTGGGCGGACTCCGTGTCTATTCGGCGTGTTGCAGCTTCAACTCGGGCGGCTTCAGCGGACTTGGCGGTCTCGGCGGCTTCCAGTGCTGTCCGCCCGGCTTGTTTTTGTGTTTTCTGTTATAGCTTGTGTACTAGCGAAATCATGTCTTGCTATGTATACCTCGCCTTGTAAAGAAGTGTAAATGAATATAAGATCTGCTTGTTCTTTCATGTGCATGGTGTGTTGAGCTTACTCCTTGGGTTTCCGCATGATCAAAATGTGAACTGGGTAGTGCCGAGAATATTAATTTGGCTTTGAGATATATTGCTGACCACTTTGAGACAATTCAACAATCTCATCCTTGGGTCATCTCGATCGAGCACTATAGTGAATTATTTATCCATGGGGATGGATGGATCATAGTGAGAAAAATGCGACATCAAGAGAAAGGTACGAAGGTGACGTGAGATAATATTAAAACAAGAATACAAGAGACAAATTTTGATATAGAATTTTATTGCAAGTAGAACGAGGGTTTGCAAAAAAAAAATAGTGTGAAGTTGTGAGGTTACAAGCAAACAAAAATTCTTTGTTTAAAAAAAGACTTACAAAAAAAAAAACAATTAGAACGGCGACCGAAATTGACAACTTCCCGGAACAGAATTCTACAATCGAATAAATTTCTCCAAACAAAGTTTTGGACGGATTTTTCTCAAGTGAGATGCCCTCAGGAGTCCTCAAATTCTCCTCCATCAATAACAGGCCGAATGGAATTAATTTCACCCGTTATTATTCTTTCTCCCGGCAGAGGTGGCGTGTGCTCCGGGCGCAACGGCAGCAGCGGCTGGATGGCTGACGTGGATGAACTGCTGGATTGCTGACGTGGAAGAGACTGGCGCTGGAGCTGTCCGAGCATGGTTGCCGAGCTGCTGTATGGAGGGGAGGCGTTGGTGGCCGAGCACGGTGGTGGAGTTGGCCATGATCGAGGGAGGTTGCCGGGTTGTTTGCTCGCCGTAGCTCTGTTTGCGGAAGGTGGCGATGCATGTCGGAGGTGTGAGGTGGTGGCGCTGCTGGTGGCCGAGTGGAGGAGGAGTTGAAGTTGGGGCTCGGGCTTGGCCGGAGTTTTATGTGGTAGAGCTGTAGCTGCATGCTAGGAGTGCTGGAGGTGGCCGGGAGCATTGTTGTTGTGGTGGCCGGCCAAGCTTTGCATGTAGCTTGCTCTTGGTGGAGTTGCATGGGTGAGATGGTGGAGGCCGAGCATGATGGTGACCCAGCTGGATGGCGGAGCTTGGCCGGAGTACCTGCTACTTTAATTATATATATATATATATATATATATATATATATATATATATATATATATATATATATATATATATATACACACACACACACACATACATATTTATATATATCCGATTATCTATATATATATATATATATATATATATATATACATATTTATACATATGTATCTACCTTTGTATACACACACACATACATATATATATATATATATATATATATATATATATATATATATATATATATATATATATATATATATATATATATATATATATATATATGTACATCTTTATTATATAAGCAAATACCTAATCACCTCATGGTGTAACATTTTAATCCCAAAATATCCTTATTAAAACAACTTTTTTGACTTAACTTTGGGACATTTTCGTCTTTCGGCTGGCTTACCACTTAATTCCTTTTAAAATCGCGATGTTCGCCCACCTCAAAATGCCGATATCCGCGATTTCTTCCCCACTTCTTTCTTCGGCGCAGGTAGGGCATCATCGCAATGGTGCCGGAAGAACATCAGATGCTTTTCTTCCCCACTTCTTCGGCACAGTTGTGATTTCTCCTCTCTCAACTCCGATAGAAGTCGTGGCCAACGGGCATCGCATGACTCTTCTCCAAGCCTCTCCGCTAGGGCATCGCCTGCCTGCCTCTTCTTCATCGCCCTTTCAATCTGCCCGTTTCCTGGATGCCTCCGGCGAAGGTTTCTCCCTCAGCCACCAACCGACCCCGGCCACCGACGACTGCAGATGCTGCTTCACTGCTTCCTCTCTTCTTCACGGCGCTGCTGGTGCCGGAAAAGAGTAACGGCAAGCCACCCCCATGCCCCTATCCGTTTAATTCGAATCTCACAACCTCACTTCATTTCCATTTCGCCGGTCTCTCGCATGACATATCTTCTAGCACCCTTCTAATCCTAACACTCTCTTATGCCCAGCATTCTGCAACGCCGAAGCCGGCAGCCACATCTCTATCACCGACGAAGCCCGCAACCACACCTCTATCAACGCTGAAGTCTGCATACACGGTCGACTCTGCCACAATGATCACGACCGTGCTCTCTCACTGATTTTTGATTTTGGGTTTTTGATTCTCATCTTCTTAATAGATATTTCTAAACCCCTTCTCCTCCTTCCTGTCTAATTTCAGGTAGCAGTCTTATTTTTTTTAGGTTATTTCCCTATTTCTGATGAGTTGTGGCATTTCTGCATCCTTCAATTTTTGGTGAGTTGCGACCACATGTTTTTATAGGTGGTTTCCATGCTCATTCTTGCATCCTTCCATTTCTGTTGGTGGAGATTCTTCTTCTTCCACAAACCATGGATAATTTCTTATCGTGAATCTGGAATAGGATTAACTTAATCGCTCCTTTTTCTGAACTACACCAAAAACACTTGAAGTAGAAGCCCTAAACTTTGGGATGAAAGGAATTGCACTTTGAAAGGACTTGCTATACACTTGAAACTAGAGAGCGATTCCAGGTTAATTTCGTATATTGAAGTTCATAATCTTGATTCTTGATTAAGCTATTCCATGTTAATTTCTTATATTACAGCTGTTATGTTTGTATTTGGAGAAGATTGATGTTCTGTTTTTAGTTTGTTGTTGTCTTGATTATAAATTACAGCTTTTATGCTCGAACCAATCAGAGAATTATTAATACCAAAAATTGAGCAATTAGCACTTGGTCATCCTGATAACCAGATTAAATCTATTGAGCTAGAGCTCTCAAGTCAGCAGGTATTGAGAATAACAATACGTTACAAAATTTCCAAAATGCGATAAAATCTATTAAGCTTTGTTTTCAGCAATACTTTTGAACTAAAATTAATTTGAGCGGATAGAGTGCGCATGTTTTTAGCTTTGATTGCTCTTTCTAATTTAAGCTTCGATGGAATAAAACTAGAAGGAACAATACTGCTGAAATCGAATGCAGTATAGCTTTAATAGTGTAAGCAGTACTGCAGTATTTGTAAAATTAGAATGAACAATCCAATGTTTAAGCTTTGCTTGGTGTAATCAGATTGTTTTTAGCACTATTATTTTCAGCAGCATTGTTTAGTTCAGCAGTATTGTTTAAGTGAACAATCAAAGCAGTATTGTTTAAACGAACAATCTTAGTTCAACAGTATTGCTTAAATGAACAAATGTTTTCACTATAAGATATTCTTAAATGCTTTAACAGTATTGTTTACAGAGCTTTGATTAACTGCTGGTGAAAAGTATTGTTTACAGAGATTTGATTAAATGCTGGTGAAAGCTCTGTATATTAAATGTAAACAAAGCAGTATTGTGGACAACAGAGCGTTCCTAACAATTAAAATTATGTTTCTTTAGGAGGAGAAATGTTTACCTTGAAAGTGAGGTGTACGAACAACTTATACTTCCCCCACTTCCCACAGTCCCCATACTTCCCACACTTCCCACACTTCCCACACTCTGGAATCAGCTACAGGATCAATAACAATATGTAGTTTAACATTATTTGGTTTTCTCTGGACTGAGATATCTGAATTAATTTTCTGTACAGATGTAGTGCTGAAGAAATGATTCAGTAGGTTTAATATGTGCAGCATGGATCAAGCTAGAAATACCTTCCATTAAAACGTTACCTTGCAGTTTTTGATAAAAAAAAATCGTCGCCTTATAGTCTTCCAAAACTGCAAGGCTGGAGTTTTTACTAAGCTGCAACCTTGCCGTTTGATAAGCTGCAAGGGTGCTGTTTTGATCAAAATTGGGTGCATTTTCTATCCAAACTGAAGTTTTTATTAAGATGGAGTTTTTATATGTTTGTCTTGAGATTTTTTGATATTCTACCAACCCATTAAATTAATAACACATCTATGTTGTCAAGGCATGCGCCTAGGCGCGCCTGAGGCGTCGGGCGCTGCTCGCTGCCCCTCAGCATGGCTGGGGCGGACAATGTGCCCCAGACGCGCCCCTTACCAGCTCCCTGATGCACCAAAGCCGCGCCTAGGCATGACCAATGTCGTTGTGCACGACCAATGTTGCCGCCCATGAACAATGTTGTCGCCCCTGACCAATGTCGTCACCCCCTACTAATGTTGTCACCCCGATCATTGTCGCTGCCCTCGCCCATTCTCGTCGACCCGACCAATGTCGCCCACACAACTAATGTTACTATCCATGATCAATATCACTCCACAGGACCAATGTCGCCGTCCACGATCTATGTTGTCTTCCACGACCAAAGTCGCCCCCACGGCTAATGCTACCCCCCATGACCAATGTCGCCCTCACGACCAATGCCGCCTCCAACGACCAATGTCGTCTTCCAAGTCCAATGTCAGTGCCTAAGACCAATGTAGCCGCCCACGACCAATGTCGTCGCCCCCGACCAATGTTCCCTCCTTCGACTAATGTCGCCCCCCACGACCAATGTCACCCCCCCCGATAAATGTGGACACCGTGACGAATGTAGCCTTGCATGACAAATATCGCCCCCACGACGAATGTCGCGCCCACGACGAATGTCGCCCCCACGACGAATGTCGCCCCCACGACGAATGTCGCCCCCACGACGAATGTCCCCCACGACGAATGTCGCCCCCACGACGAATGTCGCCCCCACGATGAATGTCGCCCCCACGACGAATGTCGCCCCCACGACGAATGTCGCTCCCATGATAAATGTTGTACCCACGACGAATGTTGCCAGCACGGGGTCCCCCAAGCACGACTGCTTGTATATATATATATATATATATATATATATATATATATATATATATATATATATATATATATACATATGTATATATATATATATACATACATATGTATATATATATATATATATATATATATATATATATGTGTATATATATATATATACATATGTATATATATATATATATATATATATGTATATGTATATATATATATATATGTATATATATATATATATATATACATATGTATATATATATATATATATATATATATATATATATATATATATATATATATATATATATATATATATATACATATGTATATATACATATGTATATATATATATATGTATATATACATATATATATATACATATGTATATATGTATATATATATATATATATATATATATATATATGTATATATATATATCTATATATATATATATATATATATATATACATATGTATATATATATATATATATATATATATATATATATATATATATATATATATATATACATATGTATATATATATATATGTATATATATATATATATGTATATATATATGTACATATATATATATATATATATGTACATATATATATATATATATATATATATACATATGTATATATATATATATGTACATATGTATATATATATATGTACATATGTATATATATATATATATGTGTATATATGTGTGTGTGTATATATATATATATAATGCATGGTAACCTTGGTCGCGACAGCGGGATATTGCCTATAAATTTTCCCCAGGTCTGCCATAATCCTACAAAAATCGAAAATATTAGTGTTAGACCTCAAAATATTATTTTTCTACGAAAGTTTTTAAAACAATCACGAACACATGTCAATATTTAGAATATCAAATCAAGATAAAAGTCCTAGATGATGACTAAATTACTAGTCATCACATATACATTACTATTGCTATAAAGAAGAGAGGGCTGAGCTTTTGGTTCACCTCAGAAAGGAGCAAAATAGTATCCTACAAGTCACTTACAGCACAAGTGGATATACTTATTGCTGTGAAGTAGTTGAGACTAAGGTGTACTTAGTCTAGAAAAGTAGACACAGGAAAAACATTCCTGGTGTCAAAGTGGGGCTGTGTCTAACTCACCCAAGGTAGATTGGCACAGAGGAATTTTTCTTGAGTCCAATCAAGAACCTCAACAACCCACTTCCATCTTGTTGGATCCTTTGACGATCTGAGAGGTAGGAGCAAACTTGCTCTGAGGTAGGTGATCAGTTGATCAATGAGTGGTAGGGAATGTTGAAATTTGTGAAGTGAAAGTGGGTGATGGAGCATGTCGGGCGGTCTGGGCGGTCTGTGTTTGCGGCCTGGGCAGACTAGTGTGCGGCCAGGGTGGTCTATGGCCAGGGAAGTCTTGGTGGCATGGGCGTCTAGTAGAGCGGCCTGAGTGGGCTGTGTTTGGCGGTCTGTTGGCGGTGCTCAGCTTGATCTGCGGCCTTGTAGTTAGCCGGTTCTTGGGGTAACCGGGCGGATTGGTAGTTGTATCTGCGGTATTAAGGCGGGCTGATTTTGCGTTCGCAGAGTCCGCCTTTACGGACTGGCTTTGGAGATGGGCCTTGGTTTTTCCCGAGCTCTCCGGTGACAGTGGGTGTCATATCCTTGTGGCGGATTATCCTGATGATTGGCGGTTTGGGTCTTTCGTGTCTGCCATGCCCGCGCCAGTTGCTTGATGAGCAGTTGGACTTAGTCATTTTCTATGACAAGTCCATGGTGTTCGCAGTGTCTGTAGAGTCCGCTGTTGACCGGGCGGACTGCCTGTTGGTCGTGGACTCGTGGAGGACTGTGGCGTTGTTCTTGAGCTGTACGGACTGCCCCCTTGTCTGTGTATAGTGTGTGGACTGATGTAGGATGGGTTGTGGCTATCTGAATGATGAGGTGAGTGGCGGACTGGCGCTGTGCTTGTATGTTGTGCGGACTGGCTTAGTGTCTGCATGGTGGCGGACTGTCTTTGACCTGGCACATAGCGGGTTTGAAGTCTGTCCAAGTCCTTGCGGACTTGGCGGACTGGGTTGTGTTATCGCGCGGGCTGGGGCGGTGACTTTTTTCACTAGGGTGGTGACCACACTCCTCCCCTTGCCTATAAATAGACCCCCCCGGCACATCTACAGTAACTGAGTGAACAATAAGTTGAGGCTTGGTTAATTGTTGTGGCCTGGATTTTCCTGTCCGCGTGGGTTGAGTAGAGATAACTGTTTGCTGAGTGTAGGTCGCGCGAATAGCACTGTGGAGGTAGGAGTTTGGCTCTGACTTCGGTCAGGATCAGTGAAGTTTGCGGTCTTGGCGCTCTCAGCAGGTTGCTTCTGCGTCTTGTCAGTTTTCGCTACTTCAGCATTTCCAAGTTCAATAACCTGTTCGCCGGACTCAGGCGGGTAGGCGGTCTGTTCTTCTGTTCAGCAGCAGTTAGCGAATAATAGTGTGTTCGCGCGACCTTGCGGACTTAGCGGACTCCGTGTTCTATTTGGCTTCTAGCAGCAGCAGTTCGGGCGGCTTCGGCGACCTTGGCGGACTGGGCGGTCTCGGCGGTCTCCAGTTTTAGTCCGCACAGATTATTTTGTGCTTTCTAGTTTTTTCCTTGTGTACTGGCGAAATCATGTCTCGCCATGTATACCTCGCCCTGTAAAGAAGTTACTAAATATATGATTTGCTTGTTCCTTCTACTTGAATTTGGTGTTTGAGCTTGCTCTTCGGGTTCCGCATGATCAAGGTGTGATCTTGATAGTTCTGAGAATATTAATTTGGCATCAGGCTATCTCGTTGACTACTTTGAGAAAATTCAACATGGTATCAAAGCCAGGTTCAGTTGCTTGAGCGGTGATCAACTTGTGTTGTGCTCTGTACTTCTGGAAGCTTAACCAAAGGTTATTGCAATGGAAGTGAGTTATGCAAGAGGTCTGGATATTGAACTCTTAATGCAGACTAACTTTAAAAAGTGGAATTCGTGCATCAAGAGTTACCTTCTGGGTGAGGAGCTATGGGAGGTCGTCGGTGGTGACGACAGGCAGGAAGTTACAACTGCTTTTGGGACTGCTGAGCAGGTGAGGCTCTGGAGAAAAGCAAATGCAAAGGCAAAGTTTGTTCTCAAGAGGGCTATTTCACCAGAACTGTTTGATCATATCATTGGATGTGAGTCAGCCGCTGATATTTGGACAACTATTGATGAGTTGTTCAATAGTAAGAATATGACGATACTTCAGTTCCTGGAGAATGAGTTGGCTAGGACAACTCAAGGAGACCTGACCATCTCAAAGTTTTTCCCGAAGATGAAGAGTTTGTGTGCTGAGCTTTCAGTGCTTGATCCTGATGAGCCGATCTTTGAGGCTAAGATGAAAAGCCATATAATCCGCGGCTTGCGGAAGGAGTATATTGCCTTTGTAACATCGTTCAAGGCTGGGCCACTCAGCCATATCTGCTGGAGCTTGAATCTACTTGCTTCACAGGAAATCTTGGCCAGATTGATGGCTGGAGTCACTGTCTCTGAGGAAGGTAGTGAAGCTCTCTTCTCAGGCAAGAAGAAGAAGAAGAGATGGGAAGGGAAGAAGAAGAACACCGCTGCTGAAAATGAGCCTTCAACTTCTTATCAGACAGAGAGGAGCGCTGCTCCTAAGAAGGATTGGAAGAAGAACTTGAAGTTCTACAGGTGTCATCAGCGGGGACACTTCAAGCGTGACTGCAAGGTCAAACTACAGCCCGGGCATGCTGCAGGCAAGGAGGAGGCTTGCTCTAATACTGAGGAAGCTGGATGAGGCGGAGCTTTCATGACGGGCACTTGTGTCCGTGCTTTGTCCTCCGTCGAATTCAACGACGAGTGGATCGTGGACTCCGAGTGTGTTCATCACCTCGCCGGAGACAAGTCGAAGTTCTCTTCACTACAAGCTTACTCAGGTAACGAAGCTATCATTACTGCAGATAATACTGTTTATGCATTAGAGAAGGAGGGAGTTTTGTCCTTGGGTAGTGATAAGGGGCCACTCACGTTAAGGAGTGTGTATCATGTGCTGGGCATAAAGAAGAACCTCTTCTCTGTGACCAATACGGTAGATGTTGGTTATCACGTTTTGTTTGGGCCAATAGAAGTGAAGTTCCTTCGCAGCGTATCATCGATAAAGGCTGATGTTGCTCATGTTGGGAGGAGAGTAAAGAACTTGTTTGTTCTTGCAAAAAACTCTTACGTTGATCGGATGAGGGCAAACTATAGTGCCGCTCTATGACATGAGAGGCTGGGACATGTAGGGATGGATAAGCTGAAAGCTATGACAAACAGGAGCCTTGTGAGAGGCTTGCCTAAGCTGTCATCCTTTGGTGATGGTCACGTTTGCGCGGGGTGTCAATACGGTAAGCCTCATCACCTTCCGTATGATAAGTCACAAACGAGGAGCAAGAGACCATTGGAGTGCATCCATGGTGACTTAATGGGACCAACCGTCACTGCTAGCCTTGGTGGGAGCAGATACATGCTTGTTCTGATTGATGACTACTCAAGATACACGTGGGTATATTTCTTGAAGGAGAAGTCTGAAGCCTTCCAGTTGTTTGTGGAGTTCAAGGAGCTGGTGGAGGGCCGCCTTGGCTTGCGGATTAAGAATTTTAGATCAGACAATGGTGGTGAGTTTGTCTCCTCCGAATTTTCTAACTTCTGCAGGAAGCACGGGATCCAAAGAGAGCTTACTTGTGCTCATACTCCACAACAAAATGGATAAGCAGAGCGTAAGATCCGTCATCTGACGGATACCTGCAAATGTTGGCTTAATGCAAAAGATATTCCTAGGTCCTTCTGGGCAGAGGGGATGTTTTGTGTTTCTTATGTCATCAATCAGATGTCGCTCAGTTCGATCAACATGAAGACTCCTTTTGAGATGTTGCTGAAGGAGAAGCCAAACATGGAACACCTTCGGGTGTTTGGAACAATTGTTATGTGCATCTCCCAGATGCTCCAAGGACAAAGCTTGATTCAAAGGCAAGGAAACTTGTCTTTGTATGCTACGATGAGCGAAAAAAGGGACGGAAATGCATGGATCCTGCGACGAAGAAGTTTGTTGCGTCAAGAGATGTGGTATTCGACGAACTGACGTCGTATGGATGTGGGTCGGTTGATCTACCAGAGAGCAAGGTTGATGACGAGTAGAAGGTGGCTACTGAAGTTCTGGAAGAGGAGCTTGTTGTTTCACCAGCAGCTCTTGTTGCTTCAAGCTCTGGGGCAGAGGCTTCTAGTTCAGGAAGCAGGGGGAGCATTGCTCTATGTTTGCTCAGGAATAGAGTTGAGCCTGAAGAAGCAACGAAGGTTGTGAGCAAGGAGCAGCCCCTTCGGAGATCAAAGAGGGTTGTCAAGCCACCAGCTCAATGATGTGAAGGGAATGCAGTGAGTTTTGTCTCATGTTTCTTTGTAGGCCCTCTGGATGAGCGAGAGCCTTCAAACTTCAATGAGGCCACTGGAGTCAAGGAGGGTGAAGATTCCTTGAAAGAAGAGATGACTGCTCTTAAGAAGAATGAAACATGGGACCTTGTGCCCAGGGTTGATGGCATTACTCCAGTGACTTGTAAGTGGGTGTATAAGTTGAAGAAGAAGGCTAATGGAAGAATCGAAAGATATAAGGCTCGCCTTATTGCTCGAGGGTTCTGACAACAGTACGGAGAAGACTATGAGGAGACATTTAGTCCAGTTGCAAAGATGACTTCAGTTTAGGTGGTGATCGCCTTGGCTGCTTGCCAGGGATGGAGGATGTGGCAGCTTGATGTAAAGAACGCTTTTCTTTATGGAGAGATTGATAAGGACATCTTCATAGATCAGCCACTTTGATTTGTTTTTGAAGTTCATCTGGACTATGACTGCAAGCTCAGGAAGGCTCTCTACAGGTTGAAGCAGGCTCCTAGAGCTTGGTATGAGAAGATAGCAGAATAACTCCAATTCTACGGGTATCTTGCTTCCAACTCGGATTCAAGCTTGTTCATTAAGAAGAAGGGGCAGCTTCAAGTCTTGGCCCTGCTGTGCGTTGATGACATGATCATCACAGGGAATTCGGAAGAGGAAATAGCTAGGCTCAGGGCTGAGCTTGCTATATGCTTCGAGATGAAGGACTTGGGAGAGCATCATCCCTTTCTTGGTCTTGAAGTGGAGAGGAAGGAGAGCGGAATACCCATCTACCAGAAAGGATATGCGGATCGCATTATGAATCGATTTTGCATAAAGGAAGGGAAGAGTTGCTCTATTCCTCTGGATCATGGGCTGAAGCTTCGACGAGATGAAGGAAGGATTCTTCCTGATCCCTTGGAGTTCAGAGATCTAGTAGGGAGCTTGATCTAACTGACGATTACAAGTCCAGACATTGCTTACACTGTTGGATGAGTAAGTCGGTTTATGGAAGAGCCAAGGAAGTCTCATCTGGTAGCGGCAAAGAATATCTTGAAGTATGTCAAGGCGACTTCTGATATGAGACTCTTCTATAAGAGGGGCATGGGCTTCTCTTTGCTTGGATACACATATGCTGATTATGCTGGTGACTTGGATGATCGAAGATCAACTTAGGGTTATGTTTTCACTTGTGGATCAGCTTGCATCTCGTTGTGTAGCAAGAAACAAGACTCAATGTCCGTCTCTACTATAGAAGCAGAGTACAAGGCTTCGGCCTTGGCTACTCGGGAAGCCATTTGACTGAGGAGGCTTGTTGAGGATGTTCATGAGTAAGTGTGAGGCCCTACTTTACTCCAAGGTGACAATGAGAGTGCTCTCAAATTGGTGAACAATCCAGTGTGTCATGCAAGGACCTATCATATTGAGATCGAGCACCACTTCATAAGAGAGAAGGTGTTGGAGGGATCTCTTATGCTCAGGCATGTTTGGAGTGAAGACAAACTTGCTGACATCTTGACGAAGCCACTGTCGAAGGGGCCATTTCAACGGTTACGAGGATTGCTAGTCTTGATCACCACTTCTCACTTCAAGGGGGAGTGTTGAAATTTGTGAAGTGAAAGTGGGTGATGGAGAAGGTCGGGCAGTTTGGGCGGCCTGCGTTTGTGGCCTGGGTGGTCTGTGGCCAGGGAAGTCTTAGTGGCATGGGCGTCTAGTGGAGCGGCCTGAGCGGACTATGTTTGGCGGTTTATTGGCGGTACTCATCTTGATCTGCGGCATTACAGTTAGTCGGTTCTTGGGGTAACCAGGAGGATTTGTAGTTATATCTGCGGTATTGAGGTGGACTGGTTTTGCGTCTGCGGAGTCCGCCTTTGCGGACTGGCTTTGTAGATGGGTCTTGGTTCTTGACGAGCTCTCTGGTGGCAGTGGGTGTCATATCCTAGTGGCGGACTGTCCTGATGATTGGCGGCCTGGGTCTTTCGTGTCCGCCATGCTCGCGCCAATTGCTTGATGAGCTGCTGGACTTGGTCATTTTCTATGACAAGTCCATGTTGTTCGCAGAGTCCACTGTTGATCAGGCGGACTGCCTATTGGTTGTGGACTCGTGACGGACTGTAGTGTTGTTCTAGAGCTGTGCGGACTGCCTCCTTGTCCGCGTATAGTCTGCGGATTGATGCGGGAAGGGTTATGGTTGTCTGCATGATGAGGTGAGTGGCAAACTGGCGCTGTGTATGTATGCTGTGCGGACTGGTGTAGTGTCCGCATGGTGGCGGACTGTCTTTGACCTGGCTCTTGGCGGGTTTGAATTCTGGCCAAGTACTTGCGGACTTGGTGGACTGGTTTGTGTTAGCACGTGGGCTGGAGCGGTGAATCTATTCACTAGGGTGGTGACCACACTCCTCACATTGCCTATAAATAGACCCCCCCGACACATCTACAGTAACTGAGTGAACAGTAAGTTGAGGCTTGGTTAATTGTTGCGTCCTGGATTTTCCTGTCCGCGCGGGTTGAGTAGAGATAACTCTTTACTGTGTGTAGTTCGCACGACTATCACTGTGGAGCCAGGAGTTTGGCTCTGACTTAGTTCAGGATCAGTGAAGTTTGCGGTCTCGGCGGTCTCAGCATGCCGCTTCTGCGGCTTGTTAGTTTTCTCCGCTTCAGCATTTCCAAGTTCAATAACCTGTCCACCGGACTAAGGCGGGTAGGCGGTCTGTTCTTCAATTCAGCAGTAGTCAGTGAATAACGGTGTGTCCGAGCGACCACGCAGTCTCGGCGGACTCCGTGTTCTATTCGGCTTCTAGCAGCAGCAGTTTGGGCGGCTTCGGCGACCTTGGCAGATTAGGCGGTCCCGACGGTCTCCAGTTTTAGTCCGCCCGGATTGTTTTGTGCTTTCTGTTTTTTTCTTGTGTACTGGCGAAATCATGTTTTGTCATGTATACCTCGCACTGTAAAGAAGTTAATAAATATATGATCTGCTTGTTCCTTCTACCTGCATTTGGTGTTTGAGCTTGCTCTTCGGGTTCCGCATGATCAAGGTGTGATCTTGATAGTTCTAAGGATATTAATTTGGCGTCAGGCTATCTCGTTGACCACTTTGAGAAAATTCAGCAACCCACTTCCATCTTGTAGGATCCTTTATGGATCTGAGAGGTAGGAGCAAACTTGCTCTGAGTTAGGTGATCAGTTGATCAATGAGTGGTAGGGCACTTGTGCTTGAGTTGTAGGAGAGTGTATCTCTCTGAGTTGTAGGAGAAAGTTTGCTCTGAGGTAGGGCTATCATCCATAACCTCAGTGGTAGGGCTTAATTGCCTGAGGTAGGTGATACTTGTATCACTGAGTGTAGGCCCTTGTGACTAAGGTGTTAGTCTTGGACGAGACTAGGAGATCCCGAGGGATCTAAGGTGTAAGTTCTTTGGAGCATTATTTTGGAGAAGTGTCTTGACCAATAGGAAGTTGGCAAGGTGGGAGGAGAGTGGATGTACCCAAAGATTGGGGAATCACTATAAATTCTTGTGTACTCTGTTGTGTTGGTTTTTCTTGTACATGTAGCTCATCTTGAAATCAGAAATTAACCAACCAATATAGTGGCAAATTAAAAGAAAACAAAAGTTAGTCACTAAGGACAAAGAAACCTATTAACCCCCTCTAGGTCATTTAGCTATCCTTGAAATAAAGACTTTCACTACTCCTCTTGGGGTTGGAATCAAGCTTCGACGAGATGAGGGGAGGATACTTCAAGATTCTCTTGCGTTCCTTGTTCTGGTGCAGTGCCTTACCTATTTGAAAATTGCATGGCCAAACATTACATATGTTGTAGGCCGAGTAAGTCGGTATATGACGGAACCTCGGAAGTCTCATCTGATGCCGACAAGGAGCATTCTGAAGTATGTAAAGTCCACTTCTGACATGAGTATCCTTTATGGGAGAGATACGGGCTTCAACCTGCATGGCTATACAGATGCTGATTATTAGGGAGATTTAGAAAACCGAAAGTCAACATCCGGTTATGTCTTCGCATGTGGATCAGCAGTGATTTCTTGGAGCAGTAAGAACCAAGATTCGGTGTCCATCTCTACTACAGAAGTGGAGTATAAGGCTTCAACCATGACAGCTCGGGAAGCCATCTGGCTTAGGAGGCTAGTAGAGGACGTCCATGAAGAAGTGGGCAGTCCTACTCTACTATGCGGTGACAATGAGAGTGCCCTGAAACTGGTTAATAATCCAGTTTGTCACACGCGGACCAAACACATTGAGATTGAGCACCATTTCATTCGGGAGAAGGTGCGGGTTGGACATGTGCAAAGTGAGAACAACATCACGAAAATGTTCAAGAAGCTGCGATATAAGGGGCAATTTACTCGATTACGAGAATTGTTAGGGCTGGTCTCTACTTCTTACTTCAAGGGGGAATGTTGAAATTATTGAAGTGGAAGTGGCAGCCTGGACGGGCTCTTCGGGTGGACTGTGCGCACAGTCTCCGCGGTTTCGGTTATAGGACCGGGCGGTCTGAGTGGACAGAGTTGGGGACTTGCTAGGTCGGCCAATGTTGTGTGGCTTGTTTCCCAGGTTGTTTCAGGCGGATAGGATGGTTATCTGCTAAGTTGTAGGTTTTGGGCAGCTGGATTTGGAGTTCACCGGTTTTGTGCAGATTGGTGGTGTGGACTTGGTCTGGATTTGGACCAAGTCTAGATCAGCTTAGTCCGGAGGTCGCGCGGCCTGCGCGGGTTGGTTTCTTCATCCGTCTAGCTCAGCAGTAGTCTATCTTGTTGACTTGACTGCGAGCTCGCTTTCAGCGGCCTGGTGCTTTGTATACAAGTGGTCGAACTGGGATGGTAGTCGCTGAGTCCGCCTGGTTGGTGTTCTAGTCTGGCTGGGCTTGGCGGTCTCTCTTTTGGCTAAGGCACAGCAGTTTGGTGCGTATCTGCAGCCTTTGCGGATACACTTGTTATTTGCGCTGGATAGGGCAGTTATCCTATCATTTAGGGTGGTGATCACGCTCCTCTCTGTGCATATAAATAGGACCCTACTGTCACATCAGATGGTACCGAGTGAACAATAAGTTAACTTGCAAAAAGTTGTTGCGGTTATGGCTTTCGATCCGCGCGGTTTGAAGAGGTTTGACCGGTCTGTGCTGTGCAGGTTATGCGAATAGCGGTAAAGTGCTAGGAAATTATTTTTGGCTGAGTGCGGACTCTGCGGGTTACAACCTGCGGTTTTCAGCAGGTCGCGGTTTGCGATTAAGCGGTTTCTCTTCTGCAACTTCTTCCCAGTTCGAATAAGCTATCAGCCTCTGGGCGGCTTATTCAGTTCGATAGTAGCAGTCAGCGTGTTCTGGTGGCTAGGCGACCTCCCGGTCAGGAGGCATGCAGTTTAGCGGCTAGAGTTCTTTAGCAGCACTGGAATAACGGGTAGTCCGTGTGGCTTGTTGCGGTCTTTCGACCAGGCGCCTTCAGCAGACTAATTAGCGATTAGCAACAGAGCCGACAGTTACTTCTTTAGGATGTGCGGTTTGTTTTCAGCTTGTAATTTTCTTGCTCCATCGGATACATTGGATATCATATCTCGCCTGTATGCCTCATTGTGTAAAAATATTTTTAATTAGTACAAGAATCTTGCTCTTCTAGTTTTTTTTGTCTTGCTTGGGCTCAATGTGGTTGAGTGTTCCTGTGTCTGGTGTCCCGTTTTCTGCTATCACAAATTTTTCCACTACATGCAAGAGAATTTCATCGCAAGAAATCTGCCATATATTCAAAGTTAAAAATCTTTCTGAAGTGCCATATTGGCACTCATGGCGGAAATCAGATACCTCTTGAAGAACTGGAGTGAAACCAAGAGTAAATTCCCGAACTAAAGGTAATAGAGTACAGTCTTGGTCCTCTAAGATGCAAAACAGGAGCAGAAAACAAGATGCAAAACTGGAGTAGAAAACATGATGAAAACCAAGAGTAAACCTAAAATAAAAAACTGGATGAAGCTATGTAGAGGGAAACCCGAAAAGCGGAAAAAATTGGGAACGGTTCTCCATGCTTACCTGAAATCGGAAACACGAACTCCCGAAGGGAACTCGGGTTTAGTGAAGTAATATATGAAGATTTTAGTCAAACAATATTGTAAATAAGTAGTTGAGCACCATAAAGAAAAATACAAACAAACATTAAGAGGCATCTAAAAAAAACTAAGCACACAAAAAAATCCTGTGGGCAAGCTTCTCACGCTCTTTGTAGTGTTGCAAGTTTCTGAGATAAGAATATCACTAAAAAGTTTAACTTCAAAACCCACTCCAACTTCAAAAAGATTATAACTTATGGACTTTAATACCTAGTCCAGCACTCATTTAAGATAGTGACATAATAATGATATTTGAAGTTTTGAAGTGCAATAAAATATAAAATGGTCTAGAGTTACTATAACCAAAAAGTGAAAATAGTGACAAGAATGTAGAAAAGGAACCTTCAAGAAAATAGACAATGTGCCTTGGTACGCACTCATAATAGATATTCTAGATTAGTCAAGAGAGTCATCAGGCACATCATTGCCCATGTTAGATAATATTGCAAGAAATTTAAGGCAACATGTAGGGGAAAAGCAATTAATTCAACAATAACATCAAAGATAATAGTTCAACAACTAATACAAATGAGTGTATCACCTGAAAAAAGACATCTTTGTATGTCTTCAATTTATCATTTAACAACTTCTCTTGGCCTGCCTGCTCCTTCCTAAAAGCAATACAAGCTAATTGGATACAAGAAGTGCATCTACATAAGAAGGTAAGTTTTGAAACAATTTTAAGATGTTATACAAGAATCAAATAAATGAAGAACTAGTCATACATCTAATATATCATAAAAAATACATTTGAAATTGCTTTGCAGAATTGCATGTATAAAAATAACAAATAACACTTGAAGCCATCCATGAAGATTCATTTTATTAAACTTGCAAGCATCAATGGTCTGAGCTCATACCTCACAAATATTTTATCCAGTGCTAAACATTCGATAGAATTAATTTGAAATCTTTTAATCACAATACTACTTTTATCAAACTACTTAAGTGCTAACATGACATGCTTCTAAATAATACAATAAAATTAAGTTGGGATCATAGGTAAGCCAAAAATGCATACTTGGATGTGTGTACAAGAGAAAAAGTTATCAGAGAGTACTGTGGTGGTTGTCCACTGAATTGACTTGAGCTTGCTCCATGTTATGATCATTTTGCCAGGCCTAGGGTGTCATCATCATGACATGACAGCTTTTGGAAGCTCTCTTCCACCTCTCGCTAAAAGTTCCAGGATACCATCAAAAGCCCCTAAAATTATTGGTAGCTAATAATAATTTATTTCACACTACAATTGCAATTGAGCTTTCTATTCCAAGAGATTCTAACAAATACAAATATAAGCAAGATGAAGGTTGACAAAACAAATATGCAAACCAAATGAACCCTAAGAAAAACTTTTAATGCACTAATGTGCAATCATTTATGGGAGTGAAAGAAGCATTTCTCTTGCATACAAGGCAATTGTTGAAATTTGTGAAGTGAAAGTGGTTGACGGGACAGGCCGGGCGGCCTGGGCGGACAGCTTTGGCGGACTAGGCGGACTGGGCAGACTGTGATGTGTGGCCTGGTGGAAGGTCTAGTGAAAAGCCGGCTGTCTTCTGAGCGGGTTGTTTTGCAGGAAGTCCGCAGACTGTGTGGCCTGGTATCTGCGGATAGGACGTTGGCATTGGTTTAGCCAAGGAGCGGCCTGAGCGGATAGAGCCTTGCAGACTGGTGCATTGCTCAGTGGCCGTGGTGTAAGCTTGTGTTGTTTGGCGGTTTGGCTCGTGTCCGCGGAAAGCTTGCGGACTGGTGTGTCCGCAGTGTGGGCTGTTGCGGACTGGGCTTAGAGCTTGGCTGAGGCCTTGTCGAGCTCTGGTGATACAGCAGGTGCTTTACTGTGGAGGTCGTTGGCGGACTGGTTTTGGAGTCCGGGAGATGGTTGCTGTGTTGGGCAGGAGTGCGAGGAGCTTGCGGACTACTAGCGGTCTGTGCTACGGTGTTTGGTGGACGGGAGTTTGTGTCCGCCATGCTCGCATTGGCCTTTGATGGTTTTGGTCTTCGTCACACTCTGTGCCAAGACCATGGTATCCGCCGTGTCCGCCAAGTCCGCTGATTGACCGGGCGGACTGTTGCTGTCTGCCTTTGGTAGTGGACTTGTGGCGGATTGAGGCTTGAGTCTTGCGGACTGCCTCGGGTTGGTGCGGACAGCCATTGAAGGGGGTTGCTGTCTTGTAGTGGTCGAAAGCATTGCGGGCTGATGCCTTGTCCGCATCGCTTGGGCGGACTGGAGAGGGTTCGCCAATGTTGTCTTGCTCCTGGCGGTTTTTCCTTGGTATCCGGCTAAGTCCTTGCGGACTCGGCGGACGGTGTTTTGCTATCGCACGGGCTAGGGCGGTGTTGCTATCTCTAGGGCGGTGACCACACTCCTCACCTCGCCTATAAATAGGACCCCCCTTACACATCTACAGTAACTTGAGTGAACAGTAAGTTGGGTTGGGCAAGGAGCTGCGGCCTCAGTTTGTCTGTCCACGTGGATTGTTTCAATGCTGACGTTTGCTGTCTGCAGGTCGCGCGGATAGCTTCAAGGAGCCAGGAGTTTGGCTTTGACTTCGGTCAAGTACTTGGAAGTTGTGCGGTCTCTGCGGATTCAGCAGGAGGTCGCTCTGCGGCTTGTCAGTTCTGTTTTATCTTTGCCAGCTTCAATAACCTGTCGCCGACTTCAGGCGGGTAGGGGGTGTTCCTCTGTTCAGTTTCAGCAGGAGACGAATAACAGTATGTCCGCGCGGCCTCGCGGCTTCGGCGGACTCCGTGGCTATTCGGCGGAGTGCAGCTTAAGTTCGGGCGATCTCAGCGGACTCGGCGACCTCGGCGGTCTCGGCGGACTCCCGTGCTGTCCGCCCGGCTTGGTTTTTGGTGCTTTCTGTTTACAGCTGTTATACTAGCGAAATCATGTCTCGATATGTATGCCTCATGTTGTAAAGAAGTGAATGAATAAAAGATCTGCTTGTGCTTCCATTGTTTGTTGGGATTAACCTTTGTTCCTTTGTTTTCCGCTGGTTCAACGTGAGAACTGGGTAGTTCCGAAGATATTAATTTGGCGTTTGGGCTATCTTGCTGACCACGTTGAGAAAATTTAACATGGTATCAGAGGGAGGTTCAGTTGCGTGAGCAGAAGTCAGCCAATGTTGTTACTCAGTGATTGAGTGGTGATCAACCTGTGTTGTAGCTCGGAGCTTCTGAAAGGTTGCCAACAGGGGTTGCAATGGAAGGGAGCTTTGCAAGAGGTCTGGGCATTGAACTCTTAACGCCGACTAACTTCAAGAAGTGGAAGTCGTGTATGAAGAGTTATCTTCTTGGCGAGGAGTTGTGGGAAGTCATCGGTGGTGATGACAGGCAGGAAGTCACGGCTGCGTTCGGTACTGCTGAGCAAGTTAGGCTCTGGAGAAGAACAAATGCTAAGGCAGAGTTCATTCTGAAGAGGGTCGTGTCTCCAGAATTGTTTGATCACATCGTTGGATGTGAGTCGGCTGCTGATATTTGGACAACCATTGATGAGTTGTTCAATAGGAAGAATGTGGCGCGGCTTCAGTTTCTGGAAAATGAGTTGGCCAGGGTAACTCAGGGAGACCTTTCCATCTCCAAGTACTTCTTAAAGATGAAGAGCTTGTGTGCTGAGCTGTCGGCACTGGATCCTGATGAGCCTATCTCTGAGGCCAAGATGAAAAGGCACAGTATCCGCGGCTTGTGGAAGGAATATGTGGCCTTTGTAACATCTATTCAAGGGTGGGCTACTCAGCCGTCTTTGCTGGAGCTGGAGAATCTGCTTGCATCGCAGGAGAGCTTAGCAAGGCAGATGGCTGGAGTGAACCTAAATCAGGAAGGCAGCGAAGCTCTCTTCTCAGGCAAGAAGAAAGGATGGGAAGGGAAGAAGAAGAAGGTGCAGGTCGTTGGTGAGAAGGAGACTTCAACTTCATATCCGCCGGAGAGGAGCAATGCTCCTAAGGACTGGAAGAAGAACTTGAAGTGCTACCGGTGTCATCAGTGAGGGCACTTCAAGCGGGACTGCAAGATCAAACTACTGCCTGGGCATGCTGCGGGAAAGGAGGAAACTTGCTCGAGAAGTGAAGAAGCAGAATGGGGCAGAGCTTTTATGACGGGCACTTGTGTCCGGGCCTTGTCTGCTGAGGACTTCACCGACGAGTGGATCGTGGACTCCGGGTGTGGTCATCACCTCACCGGAGACAAGTCGAAGTTCACCTCCATGCAGGCTTACTCAGGTAATGAAGCTATTATCACTGCTGATAATACTGTTTATGCAGTAGAGAAAGAGGGGGTCGTGTCTTTGGGTAGTGATCAGGGGCCGCTCACGTTAAGGAGTGTGTATCACGTGCCGGGCATGAAGAAAAACCTCTTCTCGGTGACCAATGCGGTGGACGCTCGGTATCACGTTCTGTTTGGGCCAACATACGTGAGGTTCCTTTGTAATGTATCAGTGGTGAAGGCTGATGTTGCTCATGTAGGGAGGAGGGTGAAGAACTTGTTTGTTCTTGCCACCAATTCTTATGTTGATAGGATGAGGGCCAATGATAGCGCTGCTATATGGCATGAGAGGCTGTGACATGTTGGCATGGACAAGCTGAAGGCGCTAGCGAGTAGAAGTCTGGTGAAGGGGTTGCCGAAGTTATCCTCCTGTGGTGATAGGCATGTTTGCGCGGGCTGTCAATACAGTAAAGCACATCGCCTTCCGTTTGATAAATCATAAACAAGGAGCAAGAAACCACTGGAGTGCATTCATGGCGACCTGATGGGACCGACGGTTACTGCCAGCCTTGGTGGAAGCAGATACATGCTTGTCTTGGTTGATGACTACTCAAGGTATACTTGGGTGTACTTCTTAAAGGAGAAGTCGGAAGCCTTCTGTTTGTTTGTGGAGTTTAAGGAGTTGGTAGAAGGCCGGCTTGGCTTGCGGATTAAGAAGCTTAGAAATGATAACAGGGGTGAGTTTATCTCCTCCGAGTTTTCTAACTTCTGAAGGAAGCACGGGATCCAACGGGAGCTTACTTGTGCTCACACTCCACAACAAAATGGGGTAGCGGAGCGGAAGATCCGTCATCTGACGGATACCTGCAAATGCTGGCTTCATGCGAAAGATATCCCAAGGTCCTTTTGGGCAGAGGGGATGTCTTGTGCTGGTTACGTCATCAACCGGATGCCACTCAGCCCTATCAACATGAAGACTCCTCTTGAGCTATTGCTGAAGGAGAAGCCGAGTGTTGGACACCTTCAGGTGTTCGGTTCAACTTGCTACGTGCATTTCCCGGATGCTTCACGGACTAAGCTGGATGCGAAGGCAAGGAAGCTTGTCTTTGTTGGCTACGATGAGCGGAAGAAGGGATGGAAATGCATGGATCTCGTGACGAAGAAGTTCGTGGTGTCAAGAGACGTTGTCTTTGACGAGCTGACGTCATATGGAGGTGGCTCAGTTGAGCTAACCGGAAGTAGCAAGGTTGATGAAGCACCGGTGGCGGCTGCTGAAGGCTTAGAAGAGGAGCATGCTGTTTCACCAGCAGCTCCTGTTGCTTCTAACTCCGAGGCTGAGCCTTCTGGCTCAGGAAGCAGGGGGAGCATTGCTCAATGCTTGCCCCAGGTAGGAGTTGAGCCCGAAGAAGCAGCAGAAGCAGTGAGCAAGGAGCCGACCCTTCGGAGATCGAAGAGGGTGGTCAAGCCACCGGCTTAGTACTGTGATGGTAATGCAGTGAGCTTTGTCTCCTGCTTCTTTGCAGGTCCTCTGGATGAGCGAGAGCCTGCAAACTTCAACGAGGCCACTGGAGTGAAGGAGTGGGAAGGTGCCATGAAAGAAGAGATTGATGCTCTGAAGAAGAATGAAACCTGGGACCTTGTGCCCAAGGTTGATGGCATTACTCCGGTTACTTGCAAGTGGGTGTACAAGTTGAAGAAGAAGGCTGATGGGAGCATTGGTCGGTTCAAGGCTCGCCTAGTCGCTAGTGGATTCTCACAGCAGTATGGAGAAGACTATGAGGAGACATTCAGTCCAGTTGCGAAGATGACTTCAGTAAGAGTGGTGATCGCCTTGGCTGCTAGCAAGGGATGGAGGTTGTGACAACTCGATGTGAAGAATGCCTTTCTTTACGGAGAGATTGACAAGGATATCTTCATGGATCAGTCGCTTGGTTTTGTCTCTGAAAATCATCTGGACTATGTCTGTAAACTCAGGAAGGCTCTCTATGGGTTGAAGCAAGCTCCTAGAGCGTGGTATGGGAAGATTGCAGAGTACTTGCAATTCTGTGGATACATTGCTTCCAACTCGGATTCAAGCTTGTTCGTCAAGAAGAAGGGAGAGCTACAAGTCTTGGTCCTGCTATATGTGGATGACATGATCATCACAGGGAATTCGGAGGGGGAAGTATCAAGGCTCAGGGCAGAGCTTGCTAGACGCTTCGAGATGAAAGACTTGGGAGAGTTGCATCACTTTCTCGGTCTTGAAGTGGAGAGGAAGGAGTGTGGGGTTCTCATTTGCCAGAAAGGGTATGCTGATCGCATTGTGAAGCGGTTCGGCATGGGCGAAGGGAAGAAGTGCTCTACTCCACTAGAACCTGGGCTGAAGCTTCGACGAGATGAGGGAAGGGTTCTTCATGATCCCTTGGTGTTCAGGGCTCTTGTTGGGAGCTTGATCTACCTAACGATTACAAGGCCGGACATTGCTTATGTTGTTGGCCGAGTAAGTCGGTATATGGCTGAACCAAGGCAATCTCATCTAGTGGAGGCGCAGGGTATTCTGAAGTACGTCAATGCTTCTTCTGACATGGGACTCCTCTATAGAAGGGACTCGGAGTTTGCGTTGCTCGGGTACACGGATGCTGACTATGGCGGTGATTCGGATGATCGGAGGTCCACTTCAGGTTATGTGTTCACTTGCGGTTCAGCTAACATCTCGTGGTGTAGCAAGAAGCAGGACTCGGTGTCGGTTTCAACCACGGAGGCGGAGTATAAGGCTTCGGCCTTGGCTGCTCGGGAAGCCGTTTGGTTGAGGAGGCTTATAGAGGATGTTCATGAAGAAGTGCAAGGGCCTACTTTACTCCGGGGTGACAATGATAGTGCTCTCAAACTGGTTAACAATCCAGTGTGTCACGCCAGGACCAAGCATATAGAGATTGATCACCACTTCATCGGGGAGAAGGTGTTGGAGGGGTCTCTGCTGGTCGGGAATGTTCGGAGTGAAGATAATCTTGCTGACATCTTCACGAAGCCACTGTCGAAGGGGCCCTTTGAGCGATTGCGCAGCTTGTTTGGCTTGGTCACCACTTCCCACTTCAAGGGGGAGTATTGAAATTTGTGAAGTGTAAGTGGTTGACGGGACAGGTTGGGTGGCCTGGGCGGATAGCTTTGGAGGACTAGGCGGACTGGGCGGACTGTGATGTGCGGCCTGGTGGAAGGTCTAGTGAAAAGCCGGCTGTCTTCTGAGCGGGTTGTTTTGCAGGAAGTCCGCGGACTGTGTGGCCTGGTATCTGCGGATAGGACGTTGGCTTTGGTTTAGCCAAGGAGCGGCCTGAGCGGATAGAGGCTTGCGGACTGGTGCATTGCTCAGTGGTCGTGGTGCAAGCTTGTGCTGTTTGGCGGTTTGGCTCGTGTCCGCGGGAAGCTTGCGGACTGGTGTGTCCACGGTGTGGGTTGTTGCGGACTGGGCTTAGAGCTTGGCTGAGGCCTTGTCTAGCTCTGGTGATACAGCAGGTGCTTTGCTGTGGAGGTCATTGGCGGACTGGTTTTGCAGTCCGGGAGATGGTTGCTGCATTGGGCAGGAGTGCGAGGAGCTGGCGGACTGCTAGCGGTCTGTGCTACGGTGTTTGGCGGACGGGAGTTTGTGTCCGCCATGCTCGCATTGGCTTTTGATGGTTTTGGTCTTCGTCACACTCTGTGCCAAGACCATGGTGTCCGCCGTGTCCGCCAAGTCCGCTGATTGACCGGGCGGACTGTTGCTGTCTGCCTTTGGTCGTGGACTTATGGCGGATTGAGGCTTGAGTCTTGCGTACTGCCTCTGGTTGGTGCGTACAGCCATTGAAGGGGGTTGCTGTCCTGCAGTGGTCGGAAGCTTTGCGGGCTGATGCCTTGTCCGCATCGCTTGGACGGACTGGAGAGGGTTCGCCAATGTTGCCTTGCTCCTGGCGGTTTTTCCTTGGTATCCGGCTAAGTCCTTGCGGACTCGGCGGACGGTGTTTTGCTATCGCGCGGGCTAGGGCGGTGTCGCTATCTCTAGGGCGGTGACCACACTCCTCATCTCGCCTATAAATAGGACCCCCCGGGCACATCTACACTAACTTGAGTGAACAGTAAGTTGGGTTGGGCAAGGAGCTGCAGTCTCAGTTTGTCTGTCCGCGCGGATTGTTTCAGTGCTGACGTTTGCTGTGTGCAGGTCGCGCGGATAGCTTCAAGGAGCCAGGAGTTTGGCTTTGACTTAGGTCAAGTACTTGGAAGTTGTGCGGTCTCTGCGGATTCAGCAGGAGGTCGCTCTGCGGCTTGTCAGCTCTGTTTCATCTTTGCCAGCTTCGATAACCTGTCCGCCGGCTTCAGGCGGGTAGGGGGTGTTCCTCAGTTCAGTTTCAGCAGGAGACGAATAACGGTGTGTCCGCACGGCCTCGCGGCTTCGGCGGACTCCGTGGCTATTCGGCGGATTGCAGCTTAAGTTCAGGCGATCTCAGCGGACTCGGCGACCTCGGCGGTCTCGGCGGACTCTGGTGCTGTCCGCCCGGCTTGGTTTTTGGTGCTTTCTGTTTACAGTTGTTATACTAGCGAAATCATGTCTCGCTATGTATGCCTCGTGTTGTAAAGAAGTGAATGAATAAAAGATCTGCTTGTGCTTCCATTGTTTGTTGGGATTAACCTTCGTTCCTTGGTTTTCCGCTGGTTCAACGTGAGAACTGGGTAGTTCCGAAAATATTAATTTGGCGTTTGGGCTATCTTGCTGACCACGTTGAGAAAATTTAACAGCAATAAATATGGTTAAACAACATAATAGGCTCTAAGTTGATGAATTCAGAATCATAGTAAACTCTTCTTTTATAGAAAATTATTCTTTACATACACGCAAGTCAACATGGTAAACATCATATTTATATTAAAAGAAAATTATAGCATGATACCTCTTTTCTATGAAATGTGGTTTGGAGTATGTTCTAAAAATGTCGATTTATTGGGCGTGTGAAAGATCTCAATTGATGATAAGATCATATGTTTTATTTTCTTAGCAGCTACAAATAAATATAGCATAAGTATATCAAGCAACTACCAAAGAAAATAAAACTATATGAACAAGAATAGTATCTGATTAAAACAAAACTATACAAAAAATTCTATTGTATCAAGATAGAATTTCACACCCAAACAAAAGAGAAATAATGTAAACTTATGAACTTGGACATTCGTGAACAAACTGCAATAACAACATAAAATCACATAGTACGCACAACACATACTGAAAATTTTATAGTGCTTTAAAAACTCTACAAAGAAAACCACATACAAAGATCTGTAGCCATGAATCAAATACTTTTGATCAAATTGATGGTTGATGATTCTTAGTTTTGTTCAATGCAAAAAAAAACTAGCTCATGACCTTATAAATATTAAATTGCTTATCAAGTTCAGAGAAATTAGTTTGTAGTGTTGATTGTTTTAAAAACATTAGTTTGATTTTTACATCAAAAATAATTTACATAAATCTCATTTTGATTATTTTTACACGGCAAATCAAAAAATAATAACTGGATAACTGTTTGAACTACAAGTTGATTAAACATTTCTATTATAATTTATAATATTCTTAGGTATTTCATGTTTTCCTAAGCCAGGGGCACACAAATTTGGACAGTCTTCACCAGAAATGGCATCCTCTACATGATTTTGATTTCTCAAGTAACTTGGAAGTGTACCAGTCAAACAATGATCATAAAATGTCAACAAGTTCTCCAGTCAGACTATATTCATGATATTTTTCCATTATGTGATTTATAGGATTCTTCAATGGTGGTAGGCTCCATTGCAAATAAAGCTAAGTTATAGCTCTAGTAAATATTAAAGAGATTTCTGAATTTCTTGAGAGGTGATGAGTCTGTTGAATTTTTTCAAGATAATCAACGAGATAGTCTGATGCCAAATTAATATTCTCAGAGCTATCAAGATCACACCTTGATCAAGTGAAAACTAGGAAAACAAACTCAAACAACCAGAAGAATACACAGGAGCAAGTAAGTCATATATTCACTATCTTATTTACATGGCGAGGTATACATGGCGAGACAAGATTTCGCCATTACGCAAGGAACACAGAAATAATTACAAGAATCAATCCGAGCGGACAGAATCGGAGACCGCCGAAACCGCCCAATCTGCCGAAGTCGCCGAGACCGTCTGAACTGCTGCTAGAAGATGAATAGAACATGGAGTCCGCCGAGATCGCAAGGTCGTGCGGACACACCGTTATTCGCTGACTACTGCAAGCTGCCACCGAACTGATGAACAGACCGCCTAACCACCGAGTCCAGCGGACAGGTTATTAAACTTGGAAAAGTTAAAGCAAAGAAAAACTAGCAAGCCGCTGATTGCAAACCGCAAGCTTCACTGAACCTGACCGAAGTCAGAACCAAACTCCTGGCTCCACGGTGCTAGCCGCGTCACCTGCAAACACCAACCAGTTAACTCTTTTCAAACCGCACAGACAAGATAACCGAGGCCGCAACACTTAATCAAGTCCCAACTTACTGTTCACTCAGTTACTGTAGACATGTCAGGGGGGTCTATTTATAGGCGGGGTGAGGAGTGTGATCACCGCCTTAGTGAATAGAGTCACCACCCTAGCACGCAGCTAGCACAACCCAGTCCACCGAGTCTGCAAGGACTTGGACAAACTCCAAACAATCCGCCAGATGCCAAGACAAGGTCAGTCCGCCACCAGGCGGACACCGCGCCAGTCCGCACACATGCAGCACGCAGACACAACAACATCCCATTCATTGTGACAGACCGCATGCTTCATGCAGACAAGGCAACAACTCGCACAGCCCGCAAGGACAGCACAAGTCTGCCACACAACACAACATATGGATAGCCATATCCCATACTGCATCAGTCCGCACGCTATACGCGGACATGATGACAGTCTGCATAGCTCGAGAGTAACACCTCAGCCCGCCACAAGAGTCCACGAACAACAGGCAGATCGTCCGGTAAACAGCGGACTCTGCGGATAACCTGGACTTGTCACAATATGACCAAATCCAAACCAGCAATAGCGCGAGCTCGGCGGATAAGAACCAGACCGTCAACTTCCATGGACAGTCCGTCATCACCAATGCGGCTATCACCAGAACACCACACAAGCCGCCACCGCCAGACTGCCAGGCTGCTCCTACAGACCGCACAAACCGCCAAGACTTCCCTGGCCACAGACCACCCAAGCCGCAACACCAGTCCGCCCAGGACGCAAACTCAGACCTCCCAGACCGCCCGGCCTGCTCCATCACCCACTTTCACTTCATAATTTTCAACACTCCCTCTTGAAGTGAGAAGTGGTGATCAAGCCCAGCAATCCTCATAACCGTTGAAATGACCACTTCGACAACGGTTTCATGAAGATGTCAGAAAGGTTGTCTTCACTCCGAACATGCCCGACCATAAGTGATCCCTCCAACACCTTCGCCCTTATGAAGTGGTGCTCAATCTCTATATGCTTGGTACTTGCGTGACAAACTGTATTGTTCACCAGTTTGAGAGCACTCTCATTGTCACCTCGGAGCAGAGTAGGACCTTTCACTTCATCATGTAAGTCCTCTACTATCCTCCTCAGCCAGATGACTTCTCGAGCAGCCAAGGCTGGAGCCTTGTACTCTACTTCCGTAGTCGAGACGGACACTGAGTCCTGCATCTTGCTACACCACGAGATGCAAGCTGATCCACAAGTGAAAACATAATCCGATGTTGATCTTCGATCATCCGAGTCACCACCATAATCAGCATCCGTGTATCCTAACAATGAAAAGCCCATGTCCCTCCTACAAAGATGTCCCATATCAGAAGTAACGTTGATATACTTTAAGATATTCTTTGCCTCCACCAGATGAGACTTCTCTGGCTCTGCCATAAACCGATTTACTCGGCCAACAACATAAGCAATGTCTGGCCTTGTAATTGTTAGGTAGATCAAGCTTCCCACTAGAGCTCTGAACACCAGGGGATCATGAAGAATCCTTCCTTCATCTCGTCGAAGCTTCAGCCCATAATCCAGAGGAGTAGAGTAACTCTTTCCTTCACTCATGCCGAATCGATTCACAATACGATCCGTATATCCTTTCTGGCAAATGAGTATCCCGCTCTCCTTCCTCTCCACTTCAAGACCAAGAAAGTGATGAAGCTCTCCTGAGTCTTTCATCTCAAAGCGAATAGCCTAGCTACGTCCTCCTTGGAATTCCCCGTGTTGATCATGTAATCAACATACAACAGGACCAAGACTTGAAGCTCCCCCTTATTCTTGATGAACAAGCTTGAATCTGAGTTGAAAGCAAGATATCTACAAAATTGATTGTATTCTGCTATCTTCCCATACCAGGCTCTTGGAGCCTGTTCAACCTGTAGAGAGCCTTCCTGAGTTTGCAGACGTAGTCCGGATGAATTCCAGAGATAAATCCAAGCGATTGATCCATGAAGATGTCCTTATCAATCTCCCCATAAAGAAAAGCGTTCTTTACATCAAGCTGCAACATCCTCCATCCCTAGTAAGCAGCCAAGACGATCACCACCCGAACCGAAGTCATTTTTGTAACTGGACAAAACGTCTCCTCATAGTCCTATCCATACTGTTGTGAGAATCCTCGAGTAACAAGGCGAGCCTTGTATCTTTCAATGCTCCAATCATCCTTCTTCTTCAACTTGTACACCCACTTGCAAGTCACTGAAGTAATGCCATCAACCCTTGGCACAAGGTCCCAGGTTTCATTCTTCTTGAGATAAGTCGTCTCCTCTTCTATGGCTTATTCCCACTCCTTGACTCCAGTGGCCTCATTGAAGTTTGAAGGCTCTCGCTCATCCAGAGGGCCTGCAAAAAAATAGGAGACCAAGCTCACTGCATTCCCTTCACAGTATCGAGTTGGTGGCTTGATAGTCCTCTTTGATCTCTGAAGGGTCTACTTCTTGCTCACCACCTCGGTTGCTTCTTCAGGCTTAGCTCCATTTCTGGGAAAACTTTGAGAAAATCTCCCCCTGCTTCCTGAACCAGAATCCTCTGCCGTAGAGCTTGAAGCAACAGGAGCTGCTGGTGATACATCAAGCTCCTCTTCCAAAACATCAGCAACCACCTTCTGCTCTTCATCAACCTTGCTCGCTGGTAGCTCAACCGAGCCTCCTCCATATGACGTCAGTTCATCAAAGACCACATCTCTTGATACAACAAACTTCTTCGTCGCAGGATCCATGCACTTCCATCCATTCTTCCGCTCATCATAGCCTTCAAAGACAAGCTTCCTTGTCTTTGCATCAAGCTTCGTCCTTGAAGCATCAGGGACATGCACATAGTAAGTTGATCTAAACACCTGAAGGTGTTCCATGATTGGCTTCTACTTCAGTAACATCTCAAAAGGAGACTTCATGTTGATCGGACTAAGAGGCATCCGATTGATGATATAAGAAGCGCAAGACATTCCCTCTACCCAGAAAGAACTAGGAATGTCTTTTGCATGAAGCCAACACCTGGAGGTTTCCATCAGATGACGGATCTTCCACTCCGCTACTCTGTTTTATTGTGGAGTATGAGCACAAGTAAGCTCTCCCTCGATCTTGTGCTTCCTACAGAAGTTAGAGAATTCGGAGGAGACAAACTCACCACCATTGTCTGATCTAAACTTCTTGATCTACAGGCCAAGCCGGCACTCCACCAACTCCTTGAACTCCACAAACAAATAGAAAGCTTCTGACTTCTCTTTCAATAAATATACCTAAGTGTATCTTGAGTAATCATTAATCAAAATAAGTATGTATTTGCTATCTCCAAGACTAGCAGTAGCAGTTGGTCTCATCAAGTCACCATGGACACACTCTAATGGTCTCTTGCTCCTCGTTTGTGACTTATCAAACGGAAGGCGATGAGCCTTATCGTACTGACACCCTGCGCAAACGTGACCAACGCCAAAGGATGATAGATTAGGCAAGACTTTCACAAGGCTCTTGTTTGTCATAGCTTTCAGCTTATCCATCCCTACATGCCCCAGCCTCTCATAACAAATAGCAGCGCTATCGTTTTCCCTCATCCGATCAACGTAGGAGCTTGTTGTAAGAACAAACAAGTCATTTACTCTCCTCCCAACATGAGCAACATCAGTCTTCACTGCTGATACGTTGTGAAGAAACTTCACTTATATTGGCCTAAACAGAACGTGATAACCTGCATCTACCGCATTGGTCACAGAGAAGAGGTTGTTCTTCATGCCCGGTACATGATACACACTTCTTAAAGTGAGTGGCCCTTTATCACTACCCAAGGACACAACTCCTTCCTTCTCTACTGCATAAACAGTATTATCAGTAGTAATAATAGCTTCGTTACCTGAGTAAGTTTGCAGTGAGGAGAACTTCGACTTATCTCCGGTGAGGTTATGACCACACCCGGAGTCCACGATCCAGTCGTATTCTAAGTCGATGGCGGACAAAGCACAAACACAAGTGCCTGTCATGAAAGCACCACCCCATCCACCTTCCTCAATACTAGATCAAGCTTCCTCCTTGCCTGCAGCATGCCCAGGCTGCAGCTTGATCTTGTAGTCACGCTTGAAGTGACCCGGCTGATGACATCTGTAGCACTTCAAATTCTTCTTCCAGTCCTTCTTAGGAGCAGTGCTCCTCTCCTGCTGATAAGATGTTGAAGGCTCATCTTCAACCACGATCTTCTTCTTCTTCCCTTCCCATCTCTTCTTTTTCTTTCCTGTGAAGAGAGCTTCACTACCTTCTTCAAATATAGTGATTCTAGCCATCTGTGTGGCCAAACTTTCCTGCGAAGCAAGCAGGTTCTCCAGTCCCAACAGAGATGGCTGAGTTGTCCAGCCCTGAACAGAGGTAACAAAGGCCATATACGCCTTCCGCAAGTCACAAATTATGTGCCTTTTCAACTTCGCCTCAGATATGCGGTCATTAGGATCAAGCGCTGATAACTCAGCACATAGACTCTTCATCTTCAGAAAGAACTTAGAGATGGTCAAGTCTCCTTGAGTCATCCTAGACAACTCATTCTCTAGGAACTATAGCCTTGCCACATTCTTGCTGTTGAACAACCCATCAATGGTTGTCCAAATATCAGCAGCTGACTCACATCCAATGATGTGATCAAACAGCTCCAGTGAAACAGCCCTCTTTAGGGTAAACTCAGCCTTTGCATTAGTTATCCTCCAGACCCTCACCTGCTCAGCAGTCCCAAAAGTAGCTGTAACTTCCTGCATGTCGTCACCGCCGATGACCTCTCATAGCTCCTCTCCCAGAAGATAACTCTTCATGCACGACTTCCATTTTTTAAAGTTAGTCGGCATTAAGAGTTCAATACTCAGACCTCTTTCATAACTCCCTTCCATTGCAACAACCCTGGTCTAAGCTTCCAGAAGCACCGAGCACAACACAGGTTGACCACTGCTCAAGCAATTGAACGTCCCTCTGATACCATGTTCAATTTTCTCAAGATGATCAACGAGATAGTCTGATGCCAAATTAATATTCTCAGAGCTATCAAGATCACACTTTTATCAAGCAGAAACTAGAAAAGCAAGCTCAAACAACCAGAAGCAAACACAGGAGCAAGTAAATCATATATTCACTATCTTCTTTACAGGGCGAGGTATACATGGCAAGACATGATTTCGCAAGTACACAAGGAACACAAAAACAATTACAAGAATCAAACCGAGCGGACAGAATCGGAGACCGCCAAAACCGCCCAGTCCGCCGAAGTCGCCGAGACCGCCCGAACTGCTGCTAGAAGATGAATAGAACACAGAGTCCGCCGAGATCGCGAGGTCGTGTGGACACATCGTTATTCGCTGACTACTGCAAGCTGCCACTGAACTGAAGAACAGACCGACTAACCACCGAGTCCGGCAGACAGGTTATTGAACTTGGAAAAGTTGAAGCAGAGAAAAACTGGCAAGCCGCTGATTGCAAACCGCAAGCTTCACTGAACCTGACCGAAGTCAGAACCAAACTCTTGTCTCCACAGTGCTAGCCGCGCCACCTACAAACACCAACCAGTTAACTCTTTTCAAACAGCGCGGACAAGATAACCGAGGCCGCAACACTTAACTAAGTCCCAACTTACTGTTCACTCAATTACTGTAGATATGCCGGGGGGGGTCTATTTATAGACGGGGTGAGGAGTCTGGTCACCGCCCTAGTGAATAGAGTCACCACCCCAGCACGCAGCTAGTACAACCCAGTCCGTCGAGTCCGCAAGGACTTGTCCAGACTCCAAACAATCCGCCAGACGCCAAGACAAGGTCAGTCCGCCACCAGGCGGACACCGCGCCAGTCCGCACACATGCAGCACACAGACACAAAACATCCCATTCACTGTGACAGACCACACGCTTCATGCGGATAAGGCAACAACCCGCACAGCCCACAAACACATCACAAGTCCGCCACACAGCACAGCATATGGTCAGCCACAGCCCATACTGCATCAGTCCGCACGCCATACGCGGACACGGTGACAGTCCGCATAGCTCGAGAGTAACACCTCAGCCCGCCACAAGAGTCCACGAACAACAGGCAGACCATCCGGTCAACAGCGGACTCTGCAGACAACCTGGACTTGTCACAATGTGACCAGGTCCAAACCAGCAATAGCGCGAGCTCGGCGGATAAGAACCAGACTGCCAACTTCCATGGACAGTCCGCCATCATGAATGCGGCTATCACCAGAACACCACACAGGCCGCCACCACCAGACTGCCAGGCTGCTCCTACAGACCGCACAAGCCGCCAAGACTATCCTGGCCACATACCACCAAGGCCGCAACACCAGTCCGCCCAGGCCGCAAACTCAGACCGCCCAGACCGCCCGGCCTGCTCCATCACCCACTTTCACTTCATAATTTTCAACAGAGTCTCTAATAAAGTCTTTTGAATCATATGATTCATGATAACCGAGGCTAGTCGCGCCACCTACAAACACCAACTAGTTAACTCTTTTCAAACAGCGCGAACAAGATAACCGAGGCCGCAACACTTAACTAAGTCCCAACTTACTGTTCACTCAGTTACTGTAGATATGCCGGGGGGGTCTATTTATAGACGGGGTGAGGAGTGTGGTCACCGCCCTAGAGAATAAAGTCACCACCCCAGCACGCAGCTAGTACAACCCAGTCCGTCGAGTCCGCAAGGACTTGTCCAGACTCCAAACAATCCGCCAGACGCCAAGACAAGGCCTGTCCGCCACCAGGCGGACACCGCGCCAGTCCGCACACATGCAGCACACAGACACAACAACATCACATTCCCTGGGACAGACCACATGCTTCATGCGGATAAGGCAACAACCCGCACAGCCCACAAGCAGATCACAAGTCCGCCACACAGCACAGCATATGGACAACCACAGCCCATACTGCATCAGTCTGCATGTCATACGCGAACACAGTGACAGTCTGCATAGCTCGAGAGTAACACCTCAGCCTGCCACAAGAGTCCACGACCAACAGGCAGACCGTCCGGTCAACAACGGACTTTGTGGACAACCTGGACTTATCACAATGTGATCAAGTCCAAACCAGCAATAGCGCAAGCTCGGCGGATAAGAACCAGACCGCCAACTTCCACGGACAGTCCGCCATCACGAATGCGGCTATCACCAGAACACCACACAGGCCGCCACCACCAGACCGCCAGGCTGCTCCTACAGACCGCACAAGCCGCCAAGAATACCCTGGCCACAGACCACCAAGGCCGCAACACCAGTCCGCCCAGGCCCCAAACTCAGACCGCCCAGACCGCCCGGCCTGCTCCATCACCCACTTTCACTTCATAATTTTCAACAGAGTCTCTAATAAAGTCTTTTGAATCACATGATTCATGATATATTTGAGCTAGAACAAGAGTGTATGCCTTGTACTGTTCTTCAATGTCTTCATTGTGAACTCCCACCAACAAACATGTATTGCTTAGAAGACAAATCCCAATACGAGAGACTATCTTCTTTGAAGATGACATCTCTGGAGCTGATCAAATTTTCATACATGGGATTAAATAATCTATATCCCATAGATTTATTATTATATTCTAGTAAAATATATTTATCCCAGCCCCTTTTTCTTCTAGCTTGTTTTGGTTTTCTTTTGGAACAAGCCCAATGTTTTTTAGATGGTGAATATCAAGTCTACGACCATACCGGATCGCATAAGGAGTTTTGAATTGGTGAGATGTTATGGAGGCACTATTTTGTAAATACACTTCCACGCAAACAATTTTAGCCTATATTTCCTTTGGCACTTGTTTTTTCTGAAGCATGCTACAAACCATCTCAATAATGGTTATATATTTTTTTAGTTTAACGATGTCATCTTAATTTTGTGTTCTCAATACAGTCAACCCACTTCTAACTCCTCCTTAGCAAAAGTTTTAAAAAATTTCACCAAGATATTCTCCTCCTTATTGATTCTTAAGGCTTTAATGAAATGCCCACTTTGCAATTCTGCAACTTTGTAAATTCAACTAATTTACTCATGAACTCTGAATTCTATGTAAACAGATAAACCCGGGTCTTACGAGAGTAATCGTCAAGAAATATAATGTAATATCTGTTTCCAGAAGGTGTCGCGGTTGCTGCTGTTTCCAAATATTATAGTGAATTAGTTCCAAAAGTTTGAGGCTTCTCCAGACTGTAAGCAATTTAACAAAGAAATAAAAATGAAAATTAACGAAATATTATTTTAAAAAATCTCTTAAACGGAGTTTTTTTTCCTTTTCAAGGGTATATTTGACGCTCGGGAGCAGACGAAGGTGGGACGGCGGCAAGCCAAGCGCACAAGCGGCATATCGACACTTGGCCCTTTCCACCACGGTAAAAAAGCCCTCCATTCGGACTTGGACCTGTCCAACTTTGCAGCCCACCTCCCACCCTCCCAAAAAGAGCGGAAGTTATTCCTTTCGTGTTCCCGGGCACCAAAAGTGCTCGCATGTGACTACTCAAACGGGTTCCCACGCCTTTGCATTTTTAGTTATCCCGCTTTCTAAATCGCGCCAGTTGATAGCTCCGCGCGGCAACACCTCCTCGCACCCGGAAGGATATTTCGGAATGAAGCCCGATTGTAATAATCTTTCCAGAAAGAGAACCTAATTCTATCATTGACTTCGTAATAAAGAATAGGTTAAATAATTACTATAATAATATAATTAAAATATAATATAGATAATAGATTTAATGCAATCACCACATAACATATAAATTACCAATCATGCATATACATTTTCAACGAGCATTGGATTAATGTGGCGCATCAGACCACCGGTTAAGTTACATATGGTTTTGTAATGTGTGGAAGACTAAACATCATGACTTTTTCATATAGAAACTCAGATCATCATAGTTTAAATACACAAACATTTGATGCCACAAAGAAGCATTTTGAATTTATGCATTTAGAACCAAGTACCCATCTGCATGCATAACATACCAAGGCTTTCTCATGTAATAATTTGAGAACATCAAAGTTTGACTGCCCATACCTTTGATGCCAAGACGAAGCATTTTGAAATTCTATGTTGAGCACCAAGTGAGCATTTTGCATGCACAAGTAAAGGAAAAGCCTTACTTTTTGTACATTTCCAAAGTTATTATTATCAGATCCTCATCTTTAATTATGTATTAGTGGTCACATTTAATTAAGACCCGATAGCCTTGTGAGATTAGTTGGATGATGCTTAATAAATTTAGTGAAAGATCTGGAACATACAAGACATCTTGTATTGATTTGAAATGTGTGGAGGAAGATTTTATCGCTATAACACTTTTCTTGCTTCTTTTATGGCTTCAAATCTTCCATTGCCCAACATGACGCCGGAGTTGGATAATTCAGGCTCCATTTTGGGGGACTTCTTTTCAGCGGTCCGGTACATGCGGTCGTTACCTCTTGACCGCTGAAAATAAGTCCCCCCAAACGGAGCCTCAATGAAGTTAATGAACGTTGTAGATTTCTAAGCAGAACAACCACCGTTTAGATACTAAAGATCAGAGGTATTCAAATCAGATGTCAAATTGGAATAGAATAATCATTCTGGCTAATCTGTCTCAGTATAATTTGTCTTTGATTTAGGCTCCGTTTGGGGGGACTTATTTTCTCCGGTCAAGCGGTTACGACCGCATGAACCGGACCTTAATTAGGGTCCGGTTCATGCGGTCGTAACCGCTTGACCAGTGAAAATAAGTCCCCCCAAACGGAGCCTTAGACTTGTTCTCTCTTAATTCAGCATTGTTTTGGTACTAGTAGTCATAAACAAACTATGAAGAAATTTTTGGGTCTGCGCCCCATCTCTAGACTTGGAGACGGGGCTGCTATGATCAGTGGCGGACCCAGAATTTTCGTTAAACCCGGGCACCAAGTAAAAGATTAAGACATTTGATAATTTGTTAATTCAAAATAAAAAAAAATATTATAGTTATAATTCTTCTATTTAATGTCAAAGGCAAAGGTTTGAACCCCAATCACCGGCTTAGAGGTAAGAGAAAAAAAACTAAAACTTCGATTATATCATATCTTGCAAAAGGTAAGTCCGAGTGCCCATCAAACACTAGAAATTTAAATGGAAGTTCACCCAAAATCACACAAGAAAAACTTACAATGTCGCCACATGCAGCAGATAGGTTTTTAAGTTCATCAACGAAACAAATTAACAAGGCAAATATTTTCTCAAATATTATACAAAAAGAAGAGGTGGCGGCACCACAGCAAAAAAGAAAACAAAAAGAAAATAAAGAAGGAGGATTGTAGGAAGATTTATAAAATAAAAAAACGAGCCTGTGTGGACTGTTGAAACGAAGGTGGACCTGTCCATCTAATTTCAGAAAAATGAGAAGATGAAGAGGAGGGGACGACGGCTAGATGTAGGAGGGAGACGGTCCTGTAGATCTGAAATCATAAATTTGAAAAGAGAAGAAAACAAAAAAGTTATCTCATGCCTGCGCCTTGACTTTGAGGGAGGGCACGATTTACGGAATTAAGAAGGAAAGACAGGCTCCAGGAAAAAAATAGTTTTTTAACCGACATTTAGATAGCTGTTTACCTTTTTTATAAGTAGAAAAATATAGCTTTTTCACTAGATTAGTAGATGAATAGCTAGGCTTTAATTTTTTCCCAAAAATCTTACCCGGGCACTTGCCCGGGTGTGCTGCCACCTAGGTCCGCCCCTGGCCATGATGGTGCCATGTGGTTTCCTTTCTCATTTGAAATAGACGCTATTTAAAAAGGTGACGTGACGTTTATTTTTTCTTCTGAAAAGGTTCTTTTTTAAAATGGTCTCCAGAAGATCATTTATGATCTCCGGAAGATCATTTGTGATCTCGCAGAGATAATTTATGATCTCAGGGATATCAAAAATTGATATCCCGGTGAACATATTATGTGTGTTTTGCAATTATTTTTTATATTCATTGCAATCATATATTGTATTCAATGATATCACTTATAGTTTAAAGATCATATATTGTACTCAATGATATCTCTTATAATTATGCGATCATATATTGTACGCATTGTGATTATATTATGTGAATTTTGTGATTATACATTTTGTATGTTGTGTTTTTTTGCATATTATGTGTATTTTTGATATCCTGAGATCATAAATGATCTTCTGGAGATCATAAATGATATTCTAAAGATCATAAAGGGACAATTTATGTAATCTCAATGCATATAAAATTGATCGCAAAACACACATAATATGTTCGCCGGGATATCATTTTTTAATATCTCTGAGATCATAAATGATATCTGTGAGATCACAAATGATCTTCTGGAGACCATTTAAAAAATATATTTTTTTAGAAGAAAAATAATAATTACATCACCTTTTTAAATAGCGCATATTGACCTTTTTAAATAACGCTTATTTCAAATAAGAAAACAGGACCTCGTGGTGCCAACATAGTAGTGCGGTCTCCAATTCAGACGGGTGTGAATCCAAAAATTTCTCCAAACTAAGTTGGCTGCTTTCTATGCTCTAATCCCAATGCTATCATTTTTCATATCAAATTTGGCTAACAATTATATGTTTATATATGACTCTTTCTAGAGTCGTTACTTAGCATTTATATTAATTTGATTGCACAGATCTACAACATGACAGGCTGTTAAACAAAATGACAAATGCATCTTTGATTTCTACTCCTTATTTGCTTCGTCAACACGACCATTTAAGAAGAAGACACGAAAAAGAAGAAGAAGACGAAAAAGAAGAAGAAGAAACTGACAGTTATTTCTACTCTAGAAAAAATAAGCTTGTAACAAAGTATGGTGTGTTCAAAATAGGCATCAAATTAAAATCAAATCACCGAAAAAACTTGACATCAAATAATGTTTTGAACCAACACTAGTAATATAAAGCCATGATAATACGACAATAGTGTCTTAAGTGCCGCCATTGTCTCACTTTCAACAAAAAATTGTTTATAAACCATAGAAATTTGGTAAACTTATAAAAGTATATAAATGCAGCAACTCTCCATTGACTTCCTTCTGTAAACATATCCTGTATTCATGTATTCTAACTAGTTCCACCTGATTAGCATGATGCCCCAAAGATGGTTAGAGGAGATTTCATCACATATGTTTGCTTCATCTTCAAGTAGCCGTCATTATTTTTTGTTGTTCCTGTGGGTGCGATGTCTTGCCTGCAACATGTTTCTCCAGCCTTACTTGCCGCCGGAGCTTGTATTCAGAGAAAAGCCCTCCTTACCAATTGGACCGAGGTGCTGCTGGACTGGGGAAGTTGTTCGCTTGAAATCATGAGGCGTAGGGGCGAGCATACTCTGAATTCCGTTGCCATCACTTAGCCGAATTGCCGAACTTGGGATGCCATTTGGATCCTAATTTTTAATGTTAGGCACTGCTTGGGTTCGAAAATGAACCAGAATTTATGTGGTTTTTGCTCAGATAACATTGTTCACTGAGCCAATTATAAGGCCTTTGATTTCTGCATTTATTCGTAGGAAGAACAGAATGCTAAAGAAATGTCTTGTGTACATTGAATTAGTTATCTTTTTCTCTTTTGTTAGCAAGATGAGAACATGTGCAATAAAGAAAGACCCCCTGCAGCCTCTGCCTCCAAGGCCTTATATAAATTCATTTGCAAAACACTAATGGCTTCAGATACCAGTACTCTTGGAGGCATCAGAAGGCCTCATATGCTAGTTCTGGAAGGCGTGATCAGGGATGGCATGTGTGTTTGTTGGGTAGGATTCGACTCGACCAAGCTCGTCCGGCAAACCTTCAGCGGCAGAATGAGGCTCAGGCGAAGTTACTTTTCCACCGGAGGCATCTGTAACGATCTAGTGTCGTTACGAGATCGCTGGAGAGATCACTAGCGTTAGAAAAGTAAGAATTGGGAAAGGCCAAGTAGAGGGGGCGGCCGGAGACGAGAGAGAGGACGAATGACCGGGAGATGGCCGGAGATAGGAGAGGTGAAGGAGAAAGGAAAGAGATGAACAACTACAAGTTTATTATTAATCTTCCATGCTCATTACAATGACAACCCCTCTTTATATAGGAAGTGGCATATTCTAGATCCATCATATTTACCAACATGCCATCCACTCCCTTACATTACATGTCATCCACTCCCTTACATTCCTACCCTGCTCATCAAACGACGACCTCGTCGTTTATTCTAAAAAAAACAAAGTCATGTAGATTTTAGTGATGTCATTTTGAACTATTTGATTGATGTTGACGATCTCATCATTTAAGTCCACCTGGATCAAAGACCCAAATGACACACGAAATGTATACGAGAACAAAGCCCGCGTCGTCATGCAATTTGTTTATCGGCGGCTCCACTTGTGCAAACTGTATCAAAATGGTACATCCTCCTAGATCGAAGACATGAATTGTCCAAATTGATACATGGTTGTGGAAACATATGTCATCATGTGTCATCATGAATTGTCCACGTTGATACACGAATTGCCCACGTTTAGTATTGTGAGCAGTAGGGCCCATGATGACTTTCGGGTTGGAACGATGTTGCATCAACTCCTCCAAATGTGACAAAGCCGTGTTGTCGAAAATAACACAAACAATCGGCGCACATGACCATTCCTCCAATGGTGGTGAAACCGTGTTCACTATAATTGTTGCATCAAATAGAGTAGTTGTCTTGATGGTGTCTTGTTCCTCGTCCTCCGATGGTGTTGAAACAAATGGTGGAAGTCTTTCTTCATCTGCATGGATTATTGGAGTCCGGACACAACTTGGCTCTTCAAGCGTCCCGCAATGGTCATACTCCTCGGAATACCAATTTGGCTCGGAGGCGGCGGATGAGGCGGAGGCTTCACCGGCGTGGATTATTGGAGCCCGAACACTCTTTGGCTCCCCAAGTGTCCCGCGAGAGTCATACTCCTCGGATTTGGCTTCATGAGTATCAAGATTAATAGGTAATAAAGGCACGTCTATCCCGAATCGATTCCGAATAGCGACCTTGAAATGATGCCAATCATGACTGATCGTGTCATCCCGTAGAAATTCTAGGCACCACTTTGACGCCGGCTTGTCCAAATAAAACGTGGCCATGAAAACATAATCAAAGGGATTGGCGTTCTTATCCTCAAGGAATATTTCAAACTTAGAAATCCAATCGGTAGGATCGCCTGACGCAAATCTTGGGCCCGTAACTTTGTTGGACAAAGCGTTAATCGAGTCTGAAGTTGCTAATGCGGAGCTAGGATCTTGAGTGTGAGAATTCGATGGAGGGGGCTTGAGGAAGTCGAGTTGCTTTTCCTTATTATCAGAATGTTCTTGGAGTTGAAGTGGAGGTTCGGTGGAAGGGACAAGATATACTAAGGTTGAATTCCCAACTTCATCTGGATTCACCCGAGACAGAGCAAAATGTTCATCTTGCTGGGAAGCATAAATGAAGGAAGTGCACTGGGTTATTGTTGGAGATGGAGGCATCTGTTTTATAGGTAAAGGCGCTGCAATTTGTTGCTCCATTTTGGTGCTTGGATAGCCAATATGAGAGGATGTAGACGTTCTGAGCATGAAATGCCCGTAATTCCATGAAGGCATTTTGATTGAAATATTGTTCAGTGGTGGCCCTCCTATTGAGTTGTTGATTGAACTCGTGCAGAGGTTGTTTCGATGATTGATTACACACCATGAATTTTCTTCAAGATCTTGAGTGGACATTATGCTGGCGTGATTTGGAGGGGAGGCGCAGGAGGTGCGGCCTAATAGGTGTCAGGCTAGGTTGCCGAAGGCGCGGCCGGTGGACGAGATGCAAGACCGTCACCAGTGTGCAAGATTCTTGACCCTCACTAGATGTAGATGAGGAAGCGGCTGAAACGGCGAAGCAATAGAGGCGGCAATGCAGCGGAGGCGGGGATATCGAGTAAAGAGAGGAGTCGTTATCCAGCTAGATGTGTGTTCTGGTGGATCGCTGAAAATCGCTAAAGAGCGGTGATGGTGGAGGATGAACAAACCAAGCACGTCCAAAGATGCTTCCTGAAGGAGAATCTCTCAAGAATGACAGAAGGACGGAACGCTGATGGCTGTTCCGACAAGCTCTTTCGCGTCGGTGATACCGAAGCGGTCCCAGATGAAAATCTTGAAGAGGGAGAGGGTGGATGTCTGCAGATGCCTGAAGGAATTGGGGTGTTGTCACGGCTTCTGTTGGATCCTGATTGGCGCAACGTCGTAGTTGATGTAAAGTGCAGAGTCGTGGTTTAGAAATTGTATGTGTTGAAAACTGTGAAGTGGAAGTGGTTGATGGGCAAGCCGGGCGGCCTGAGCGGACATTGCCGGCAGACTGGGCGGACTACTGTTATGCGGCCTAGTGATAGGTCTAGTGGAAGCTGGCTGTTCTTCTGAGCGGGTTGTGCAGATTAAGTCTGCGGCCTGGGCGGACTTATATCTGCGGATAGGACGTTGGCTGTCTTGCTGGTTTAGCCAAGGAGCGGCCTGAGCGGATACAGGTTCGCGGACTGGTGTACTTTGCTCAGTGGCCGTGTTTCAAGCTAGTGTTACCCAGCGGATTGGATCATGTCCGCGGGAGACTTGCGGACTGGCGTGTACGCAGTGTTTGCTGTGGCGGACTTGTGTATGGAGTCCGGCAGATGGCCATTGCGTTGGTCAGTTGTGCGAGGATCTTACAGACTCTGCCTTAACTCAGGAGGAGTGTGGCGACCTGCTTGATGGTTGGCAGACGGGATTTTGTCCGCCGTACTCGCGTTAGTCCTTTGGTGCTTTACTGGACTTGGTCATATTCTGTGACAAGTCCAGTGTATCCGCAGTATCCGCCAAGTCCGTTGTTGATCGGGCGGATTGCCTTTGGTTGTGGGCTCGTGGCGGATGGAGGCGTTGCTGTCATGGTATGCGGACTGCCTCTTGCTGTGCGGACAGTCACTGAAGGGGCTACTGTACTGCAGTGTTTGGAGGATTTGCAGGCTGGTGCCTTGTCCGCATTGCTTGGGCGGACTGATGAGGGTTCGCCCAAAGGTGCCTTGCTCCTGGCGGGTTTTTCCTTGGAATCCGGCTAAGTCCTCACGGACTCAGTGGACGGAGTTTTTGCTAGCGCGCGGGCTGGGGCGGTGTCTCTATCCACTAGGGTGGTGACCACACTCCTCACCTCGCCTATAAATAGTACCCCCCCCCCCCCCCCCCCCCCGCCCGGCACGTCTACAGAACTGAGGGAACAGTAAGTGGGGCTAGGGCAAATTGCTGCGGTCTGCATTTTCTGTCCGCGCGGGTTGAGTAGAGCTGACGGTTTGCTGTGCGCGGGTTAGCTTCAAGTAGCCAGGAGTTTGGCTTTGACTTCTGTCAAGTACTTGGAAGTGTGTGCGCGTTTCAGCAGATCGCTTTTGCGGCTTGTAGTTCTCTGCTTCAACATTTGCAAGTTCCAATAACCTGTCCGCCCAGGCACAGGCAGGTAGGGTCTGTTCATCAGTTCATCAGCAGTAGGCGAATACGGTGTATCCGCGCGGTCCTCGCGGCTTCGGCGGACTCCGTGTCTATTCGGCATGTTTGCAGCTCAGCTCGGGGGGGTTCTGCGTCTTGGCGACTTGGCGTCTCGGCGGTTTCCAGTGCTGTTCAACCATGTTGTTACTCTGTGCTTGAGTGGTGATCAACCTGTGTTGGTGCTCTGAGCTTCTGAAAGGTTACCAACAGTTGTTTTGCAATGGAAGGAAGTTATGCAAGAGGTCTTGGTGCATTGAACTCTTAACGTCGACTAACGTCAAGAAGTGGATGTCGTGCATGAAGAGGTATCTTCTTGGTGAGGAGTTATGGAGGTCGTCGGTGGTGACGACAGACAGGAAGTGACTGCTGCGTTGGTACTGCTGAGCAGGTTAGGCTCTAAAGAAAAACAAATGCTAGGGCGGAGTTTGTTCTCAAGAGAGTCGTTTCACCAGAACTGTTTGATCACATCATTGGATGTGAGTCGGCGTCTGCTGATATTTGGACAACCATTGATGAGTTGTTCAATAGGAAGAATGTGGCTCGACTTCAGTTCTGAGAATGGAGAATGAGCTGGCCAGGACAACTCAAGGAGACTTGTCCATCTCTAAATATTTCTTGAAGATGAAGAGCCTGTGTGCAGAGATTTCATCTCTTGATCCTGATGAGCTTATCTCAGAGGCTGAGTTGAAGAGGCACGTAATCCGCGGCTTGCGGAAGGAGTATGTTGCCTTTGTGACATCAGTTCAAGGCTGGGCTACTCAACCATCTTTGCTGGAGCTTGAGAATCTGCTTGCTTCACAGGAAAGCTTGGCAAGGTAGATGGCTGGAGTGACTGTCTCTGAGGAGAGCAGTGAAGTACTCTTCACGGGTAATAAGAAGAAGAGATGGGAAGGGAAGAAGAAGTAGGTCGCTAGTGAGAAGAGCCTTCAACATCTATCACCGAC